>CM056491.1:9273841-9575930 GCA_029783415.1 Anisodus acutangulus | reverse complement strand
TATCCATCTCGATATGTTTAGTGCGCTGATGTTGGACCGGATTGACAGAAAGGTAGACTGCACTAACATTATCACAATAGACCAAGGTAGCTTTCTGAATAGGAAAGTGTAATTCTAATAGAAGATTATGGATCCAACATGATTCAGTTACTACATTAGCCACGCCTCGATACTCAACCTCTGCATTGGATCGCGATAATGTAGCTTGACGTTTCGCAGACCATGAGACCAAGTTATCACCAAGAAACATACAATAACCAGATGTCGAGCGTCTGGTATCAAGACAGTCATCCCAATCAGTATATGTATATGACACAAGAGTAGAAACGGAAGAAGGATATAAATGCAATCCATAATCAAGTGTGCTCTGGATGTACCGTATAATGCGTTTGAGCGCATGCATGTGCTCAATTCGTAGGTCATGCATGAATAAACACACCTGTTGAACTGCATAAGTAATATCAGGTCTCGTGAAAGTAAGATACTGAAGTGCCCCTGCAAGACTGCGATAGTGGGTGAGATCCTCGTATGGTGTGCCGGGCGTAGTACTCAGCTTCGGTTTGGTATCAACCGGAGTGGAAGTAGACTTACAAGATGACATACCAGCTCTCTCAATAATCTCCGCAGCATACTTCCTTTGAGATAAAAATAGACCACCTGAATGACGCGTAACAGCAATGCCCAAGAAATAACTCAAGGGCCCCAAGTCTTTCATAGCAAATTCGGAACTGAGAAGCGACATGATAGACTTGTGTAGATCATCAGAAGAAGTACCACAACGATATAATATCATCTACATACAATAAAATGTATGTCAGAGAAGTACCACGGTGATATATAAACAGAGAGTGATCAGACCGGCTATGACAAAACCCAATAGTAGATACATAATCTGCAAACCTCTTATACCAAGCCCGCGGGGTCTGCTTAAGCCCATACAAGGATTTCTTCCGCAAACAGACATGATGAGAATGATTGGGATCTCGAAAACCCAAGGGTGGATGCATATAGACTGTCTCCTTAAGATCACCGTGTAAGAAAGCATTCTTTACATCCAACCGATTAATAGGCCATGCTTTTGAGAGAGCCAAACTCAAAACAGTGCGAATGGTAAAGAAATAATTCCTTGATTATTTTCATTAATGAATAGGGTATATATACAAGTTACAATCTTCAAATAAGGAAAATTCTATTTCTACTATACTTCTAATATTCTAATTCTACTTGTACAAGAATTCTACAATTATGGTAATTATATAACATTACCACAATACACAATACACGGTATTCTATCATTGATCTTAAAGCTCTCAGCCTATTTTCTACACCACAAGGAGGTAACATGCAAAGTTATAGATGTAATGAATCTTTAATTTTTAGCTTTCTGTTATATAGTTATCTCCTTTTTCCTTTCATCTAAGTTTGCTATCAGTTTTCAAGCATTGTTTCATATGTTGACATTCTTGGTTGAAGCAGAATAAAACTTGCAAGCAATATTTTCAAACTTCTACAGGATAGGTAGAATGATCAGTTTGGTTTGGATTATTTGGTCTTTATGAATCAAAAACGGTTTTACTATACGTACTGTGATTAGCACAAAGTTTAATTTCTTGTTCCATTCCCGTATGTAACAAATAGAGCATAATGTACATGGGAATGCTGGGGGAACTTCTGTAAGAAAAAGAGGAAATATTACTTTTGGAAATTATATTGAGTTCTCGACAAGCTGAAGAAGGGGCTATATTCCTGGAAGAAAATAAATCCCATTGACTTCATTCCGACGAATGTAGATGAGGCACGCAGAAGATGGCTTAAAACCCACTCTATGAAAATAATTTAATCATCATCACTTGTAGGAACACAAATTAAGCCATTACAAAAACTTCCAAGAACTGGGGCAAGTCCACACTGGTGTTTATAAGGAATATTTGCTAATGTGATCAGTTAATCACCAACAGAAAAGGTACTGTAATGCTTATTAAACAATCCTGCCCAAGGCCACGAGTTCGCAGCCATTAAAAACAAGGCACATGTACAAAACACTATTTGGGATTACCAACTCCACTAATACAACAATATGCATAGAACAAGATGCTGCTAAAATAGCACACAAAATATCAACCATACACTAGATACTATATTAAATCCTGCAAGAGCAAGCCACAAATTCTTCAGTGTAACACCAAACAATCTTGAGGCATATGTGAGGCCACTTGCGGACCAGGAGAATCTGGAATTTCCTTTTCTGGATTGATGCTTTTATCCTCCCCTATTTCTTGCAAATCAGCTGCTTCAGAAATATAACCCTTCACTCCTTCAAATCTCTCCTCCGATAAAGAAACCTCAGAAAGAAGCTTCCATGCATATTCCTCTGATGCATCATTGTAATCCTTTGTTCGCTTAAGCACCATATGTCCACTAATTTCCCACACAGTGGGGTTCACCTCAGTGTCGAGGAGCTCTTGGTCTACAGCTCCAAGTGCTTGCTTCTCTGCATAACACTAAACAATCATCCCAGAAAAGGATGACGTAAGCTTCTTCGCCATCGGAGAGATTTGTGCCAAGTCACAAAATACTCTTTTTTCAAGATAAAAATCATGTCATTATGCACATACCCTGCTATTCTACTATAACAGAAACTCGGTTCTAAAACAAGTTTAAAGTTGAATGTCTCAAGGTGCCCCCGCCACTAAATTGACAACAAACGCTAAGAGATCACTGAGCAATCATGGGGAAAATAATGTCATTTGCGTGAAGGATATAAAGATGGCTTCTACATGATCCGATAAGAATGCAGAGTATAGTGGAAATATCCATCATATTGCCAATTTGTGTACGTCTTGTTTCATAAGGAGCTTGTCTTATGCACTGTTAGCTTAGGTTTTTTCTTCTTGTGCTTCTAGATGTGTGGCTTTTGGGAGTTTTTCGTCTTTTTGCCCTTGAGTTCTTACCGATGAGGGTAATTTAGTCACCATAAGCCTATCTGATTTGTTTGCTTAGTTACAATTACAATAAAAGGAAAGAGCAAACTAATCAGCAAGCCTAGACTGCACAGCCTCTATCTATTCTCTATGATTCGACTGCAGCTTGATTAAGTAAACTTGAATCTAACAAGGTCTGACTCAGATAAACCAAGTTCTTGAAAAATCTCATCTTCTGTATTTGCCAACTAGAAAGCAACAGAGGAAAACCCAGGGTTTTAATCTGGGATTTGTCTAGACGCACTTTCTTGAAGGAATCAGGTAACAAATGTGACTCATTGTTCACAACCCTGTCAGGTATCACTAACAATACCCTCATTACAACTCCTACCAACTTTCATTATAATTTCGTTTGTATTGCTTTCCAACTCTATCCTATTTCCAATCCCTAGCCCATAGAAGTCCAACAACAACAACGATATACCCAGTGTAATCCCACAAGTGGGGTCTGAGGAGGATAGGATGTACATACACCTTAGTGAGGGGCATAGATGCTGTTTCCGAAAGACCCTCGGCTTTGCAATCTTAACTGATATATATGCATTTAACCTAACAAGTAGTCATCAAAGCTTCTCAACAGCAGAGTATGACAAATTCAATAACTGTACTGGTGAACCTCAGAGAACATTCTAGAAGTGCTGTTGCAATGGTACACAAATATGGATAAGGGAGATATATTTACCTGAGGCAACAGAAAAATCTTCTTTCCACACTGAGCAATGAGAATGTTGAAAGGGATGTTTTTGTTCTGAAGGGAGATGCAGGAATTGACAACAGCATCAGACAAATCACGGACGGTGCTTCCACTTCCTCCCTCAAAAACAAAACCTCGTACGGGGTAATTTAATAATTTAGAAACAATCATTCCAGTGCCACCCAGCCCCTTCCTTGCCAGTATCTTCCGTATTGGAGCTTTCTCAACTGGAAATGGGACTGACAAGCAATACGCCTGTCACCAATGGCAGTAAGAGTACATCATATAGACTGTTAGGACTAAACAAATAATTAGAAATTATTTGCATAACCCATTACCTGGAAGTGGAGGTGGTTAATGGTGGCAAAGGCGCCCAAACTGTTATAACCCACCCTAAAGAAGGGATCTGCCAGTTCTCTGGCGAAATGGAGAGCAATTGTGAAACTATCACGGTCAATTCTCTGAGGTAAGCAATCAAGAACTCGAGGTATCAAAAGCACATGTCCATACTCGATTGGGCTCACCTGAAAAATAAGATTCATAAGCCAAAATGCATCTAATCGTAATAACTATAAGAAAAGCACCAAAACACAATTTCCTTACGTTGATAGCAACAATACTAGGTGAAATACCAGCGTCTACTCCCATGCCCGAAGAGTAATGGGACTTATAGTCAGTGCTTGGTTCAAACCTGAAAAGCACTTCTTCCTGGCCCACTTTAGTAAAATTGAATTTCCTCTCGTCAAAAGGCTGAAGAACCTTATCAATGTGAAACTCTGTTGGGCGTTTCTTTAGGTGGCGCCCCTCATTCAGCTGTGCAATAAAACCATGTCTCCCAGGAATGACCTTCGTCTCACATGCTGTCACGTCATAACGAAATAGACCCTGGCTCATCCGCTCCTCCCATAGGCCTAACATCAAATTGTTCAAGAAAGATATCTGACACTCCTCCTCAGGCAAGGTATGAATATCATTTTCGATTGGCTCATTGTCATCATTCTTGAATGCATATAGAGGAAGCCTGGAAACTGAAATCAAGCAAGAAAATAATGAAGATAAACAAAAATGCAAGTAAACTACAATCCAGGACTCATTTTTAACAATTCTGACTTACTAAGAAACAAAAGCCAGATATATCTACTAAATGAACAAAATCATCACAGGCACGCAACACAGTTTTAGCTTCCTCAGAAAATACATGCAATTTGCTTAATTATGCTTTAAGAAACATGCAAAGTGGATATTTTTGCCTCATACTGTCAACACATCTAAGATACACACGAGGTCATTTCAACCATTTCCTACACTAACGCCACAAATTGTAGAATAAAAGTTCTCCATTTAACGATATGGGGCTCAGCTCACAGAGTATACATCCATCTATAGTCTTATACACATGCATGTTTTCCATGTATGAATTGACAACACATGAAAACTGGCAAAAGCTGAATTTACGGAGTAGTTACCACTGTAACTCTTTCCTTATATTGCCTGCTCAACTCTAACTTAGTGCTACAACATTTTGTTAGCAATTATTCATAATACCCACATAACAACAACAACATATCCAATGTAGTCCCACAAGTGAGGTCTGGGGAGGGTAGATAAGTTGTTTCCGATAGACCCCGGGCTCAGGATAAAGCAAAAACAATTACCAGGATAACAAAATTAGTTATATAGAAACAGGCCTACAACTTTCAGAAAATTCATAACGATCTGAGAACCCAAAATATGATTCACAGCAAAACATACATTCCCAAAGATAGAGATTGTAAAAATCGAAAACAAACCAGGCATGCAGCATTTTCCAAGGCATTTACGGCCACAATCCACGACGTTACCACCTTCAGGAACATCCTCTTGGTAGTTAGAAACAAGTGTGGGCACCCTCTTTATAGTCAACATCCCTCCCTGTTCTTGGATGGATAATCAATATATATATATATATGTGCACTTTACAAGAAAAGAAAGGAGAGAGGGACCAGTGGACCGCCGCCGGCGAGGAAGAGGAGATCGGAGGGGCAACCGCCTTCAGAGGGTGAGGCACCCCTACCTCCGTGAGGGGAAGGGATCCGCTGGTTGTCGTCCACCAGAAGAGATGGATTATCTGTCAACACTTTGCCTTGATGATGAATTGTGAGAATAAAAACGAAAGATCCAAGATGAGCCGTGATTGAATTTGTTGGATCAACGATTAACTACTAACGAAAGATCCTTCATGGATGATGAGTTAGGTGGGCGTGGGGGTGGGGAGGGGTGGCGTTTGGTGCTCCGATGCGCTCTCTCTCTCCTTTGCCGTTTCTGCAGTCTTTTTTTTTTGGTCAATAAACAGTTCGAATGTTTGATTGAGTTTGTGTTATTACTTATTACTTTTTTTTTTATAATCCAGGTTTACAGGTTTGCGCCTGACTACTTATTACCCAGACGTCCTAAAAGTAATAGCACCGGTCCTTCATCAACTATCACCAGGTAAATCGGGGGATGTGCTCCGGTGATCAGTTTTCTGGGAGCGTAAAACTGATCAATGAGACAATGTCAAATTCCCCAACATGCAGAATTTCTTCGTGCTTGCGGAGAATCGAACCCACGCTGTTCCATGCCAGAGCGCCTTATAGCGCCCAGGCTTTGCCACTGGACTATGCCCCGGAGGACTAAAACTAAGGTAGGGTAAACTTTTAAAAGTGATTGGTCCCACCGCATTACGGCCCCATACCCCAGAAAACCCCACCTCCGGCTTGACCCTACGCGTATGGAGGGATTTTTTTGGGGGAACACAGTTCCACTCTCGCTGATCAGAGGACTCGAACACGGAATCTCAGACAAAGAATACCTAATGTATCGCCATCGCCAAACACTTTGGATAAAACGTGGTAGGGTAAACTTTTAAAGTGATCGATCCCACCGCATTACGACCATACCCCAGAAAACCCCACCTCCCACTGGCCCTACTGGATTAGTATACACCGCTTGGCCCTACGGCGTATGGAGGGATTTTTTGGGAACACAGCCCACTCGCTGATCAGATGACTCGAACACGGAACCTCAGACAGCAATACCCTAATGTATTGGCCACTGGGCCAAACACTTTGGATAAAACTGTGGTAGGGTAAACTTTTTAAAGTGACTGATCCCACCGCATTACGGCCCCATACCCCAGAAAACCCCACCTCCGGCCTGGCCCTACGGATTAGTATACACCGCTTGGCCCTACGCGTATGGAGGAATTTTTTTGGGGAACACAGTTCCACTCTCGCTGATCAGAGGACTCGAACACGGAACCACATTACGGCCCCATCAATATTACTTATTATTGAATTGGCAGTCTCCCCAACTTTATAAAAAGCATATATTATCCTTATACTTCCAACAACACACCCTCTATCCCACCCATATATTGAATTGACTAGGAGTAATAATTTAGTTATTGATATAATTTCAGAAATCACCCTCCAAATTTTATTTCCTAAACACTAATCTATTTTATAATTTATGATATTACACTTTTAAATTTTGAGTTGTATGTAAGAAATTTGTAATATACAAAGTTTATGATATTCATTAATTTAATTAATTTATCCTTTACTAGTATTAGATTCTTTTAAGCTATTTATAAATAATTTTATTAACAAATTCTTTAAGAAATAAGAACATAATTCTCCTGAAAAAACTAATATTATAAATATTTCGTTAATTTAAGTCTTTGTGACACGAGGAGGCGTGATATGGATTCCAAATGAACATGTTTCATGTACTCCTATTCTGTAATGTAGGTACATATTTTCTTGAATTAAAATCACAAACGAAGTTTTGTTAATTACTTACTGGAAGAAATTAGTTTCTGGATTATTGTGAGTGAAATAATATTGTCCGTGGAATTTAGATAATGTCACATGTAAAAAATAGAGAGAGTTGTGAAGGCCCACTAGAGGTGAGCCGGATCCCAAATACTTTAACTGTCAATTGAAGGAAGTTAGACCTTTGATCGAGGAAGGTTAATACATCCATTTGAAGTCAAGTTTGGTGCTTATAGTTAAAGTTGTATAGGGTAAAATTAGCATAATAGAGTTGTACGAATTATGGTGCGACACGTGGTATATGATGATGAGTCATACCCACGCCAGATTACAGTATTACTGGTTTGATATGCACGATACCAGGAGTGACATGAACAGAGAGGATGCCGCTATTAAAGAAGGCTAAGAGCCGTTTGTATCGTAACGGACGACCGTTACTGAAACCGGTCCTACGACTTTCAACGGCCCTTTTAATAGCATTTATTGAGAGGTTGATTGTCCAATTATTACAACATTCATTCTCCTGCATTTATGAGAGCATATTTCGTAGGTTGTGTACCCATGTAGCTCATGTATAAATAGGGCACATTATTCCATTGTAACTTATCAGATTCTTGCTATTACAGAATACTTACTGATATTCCCTTAATTTCTGTGCTTTCATACAAGTTATCATCACTTTGCTTAAAAGTTATCTCAAGGCTCAGGCTAATTACTGCTTATTTTGTCTTATTATTATTTATCTTAAGTATAATTATTATCTAACATGTTACTTGATATCCACGTGTCCTTGACCACATATACAAATTCAACTGTACAGTTTTACGGGTAAACAGTTTGGCGCCCATCGTGGGGCTTGGACAAGTGTGGTGTCATAAGCGACCCCTCTAGTAATCTACTTTTTTCCTTTAAGTCTTGTTGATTGTTCAGATCAGATAAGATGACAGGACTAGGTGACAACAACCGTAACATCGGGGACACCACTAGCAATCTGGGGCCTGATGGTGTGACTCCCAAATACCCGATGCAAACAGACGGTGTCACTTCAGAGGACAGTCGGACTCAACATGGGGATGATCCCACAAATGAGACGCCCAAAGAGGTCATACAGAGTCTTTGGGCACAAAATATTATGATAAGCAAAGAGTTTGAGTGTATGAAGCGGTTCCAAGAAGAGTTCATATCCAGAAATGCAGGCATCATTCTGACACGAGCATCGGTTCCTCCACCAAATACACATGGGGAAACCGGTGGTGATCAAGGTAGAACCGGTGATAATCAAGAAAGATCTGCAAATGACGGTTCAGAAAGCAAGGTCCCTGAAAACTTATTCCAGGAGAAGGTTTTGAAATTCATGAAGGACATGACTAGAAAAGTTGATACCAATGCAGAAAAGGCAGAGAAAATGCCCGGGAGTACTAGCGCCAATTCAGCCAAATACCGGGGGCTCCACCAATGGCTGACGGTCCGGATGCAAAGAAATATATTCAATTGATGTATAAGTCAGAGGTTGCTCCCGAGTTAATACCTAAAAGGTTTAAAATGCCTTTTGTGGGCAGTTACGATGAAACTACCGATCCCCATGAACATATCTGGCCTATACTACGACCGTGAAGGGGAATGATCTAAGAGAACATGAAATAGAATCGGTTCTGATCAAAAAGTTTGCTGAAACACTTACTAAGAGAACTCTGACATGGTATTCACAACTCCCCGAGCATTCGATCGACTTATTCACCCAGCTCGCAGTCATGTTCATAAAGGCTCATGTAGGGGCTCGGAAGGTGAAAACACGTAAATAGGATATCTTCCGCATTGCACAAAGAGAACCAGAGCTTCTTAGGGACTTTGTTACACGGTTCCAGAAGGAGCGAATAAGGTTACCAGCTATCTTCCTTATTGCGCAAGGAGAATCAGAGCTCCTTAGGGACTTTGTTACACGATTCCAGAAGTAGCGAATGTTGTTACCAACGGTCCCGGACGAATGGACTGCAGAGGCTTTCACGAAAGGGTTGAATCTGGTAGGCTCGAATGCCTCCCAAAATCTCAAAGAAAATCTACTAGAGTTCCAGGCTACCACTTTGGAGACGTGCACAATCGGTATGAGTCCAAGATCCGGATTGAGTATGATATGTTTGGAGCTAAAGGCGGTAGTATCTTCGCAAAGTCAGAGAAATGGAATTCCTCTAAAAACTGTTATCAACCTTATTCTCCCATCGGAAAGCAAGGAGAAGGACATGGTTTCCGCTATTTTAATAAATCAAATAACAAAGGAGGCTCCAGACGAAACAATCAGGAATTGGGGAATTCCAAGAAAAATAACTCATCTAAGGGTGCTAGACATCCAAAATTATCCGAATACAACTTCAACATTGATGAAGAATAGATGGTGGCGGTGTTGAGAACTCATCCAGCGTCTCGAACACCAAAACTATTACAGTCTGATCTGAGTAAAAGAGATCAGTCTGTCTGGTGCGATTTCCATGACACTCACAGACATAAGACTGTGGATTGTAGACATTTGCGAGAAGAAGTGGCAGAAATGCTAAGCAAGGGTCATCTCCGAGAATATCTAAGTAAGATAGCCCGGAACAACTATGAGCGGGGCCACCCGCAGAAGGTAAGTCTAATCCGGATGCGCCACCTCATGTTATAAACATGATATATAGTGGATCAATGATTGTTTCTACATCCTTCACGGCGGCTGGAAGAAAAAAATTTTTGTGCCCCGAAAAAAGAGGTTCTGAAAGATACTTGACGAACATACTATCACGTTTACCAAAGAATGACTTAGGAACATATTTAGACATGCTCCTACGATTATAGCGGAGATGAGTGATCGGGTACACAGGTTTGTTACCGGCTTAGGGCCATACTTGGTCAACGAGTGTACTACGACTTCTTTGAATCCAGATATGGATATTGCTCGCATTCAGGCTTATGCATAAAACTTGAAGGATCATAAAAGGCAACAGCGGGTAGATCGAGAACGTGATAAGGGACAACATAAGAGAGCTCGATCCGTAGGTGACGTGAGGGATTTCGAAGGTGGGCCCAGACCACAACTTTATAGACGACCATCTTACCCAACAACTAGTGCATCATTACCATTCTTAGAGTCGAATGTTGATCGGTATGTTCAATCGGGACTAGGTCAGAGTTCACAAACGTCATAGTCTTATTACAAAGGAGATTCTATTCAGATCAGACCGTCGTTGGCTCAATGCGAGCAGTGTGATAGGGCTCATACGGGGTCGTGGCAACAAGGAGCAAGGGTGTGTTATTCATGTGGTGAACCTGGTCATATTAGGCGAGACTTTCCGACAGGAGGCGAATGTGTTAGGGCACAGCCAGTCGGATCTGCAGCAGCTTCATCACATTCAGTACGCCCGTCAGGGCAAGCTCAGCAAACATTATCCGGCTGAGGCAAAGAAATATGCCAGAACCATTCTTATACATTTATGGGACGACAGGATCAAGATTCCTCACCTGAGGTTATTACATGTATATTATCGGTCTTTTCACATAACGTGTATGCGTTATTAGATCCAGGCTCCAATTTATCATATGTCACCCCAATATTTGAGGACGAATGTTTCTAAGGGGGGAGGAATGTAACATCCCGTACTTTCGGGTCACAGTTTGAATAGCTAGGCGTATGTAAAATCATTAGGCGTGTGTAAATAGACCCGTGCGTTTGGAAAATTTACGCGATACTTATGTATGCTAATAAAGAGATTAGTATATAAAAGGATAAGACCCCGAAATAATTTTGGACGTAACAAGTGTGACGATGGGGATTAATAATAATAGTTGTATATCCTCAATGAGGTTATGGATTGGTGTCATATCACAAATTATGACATTGAGTATATGAATGTCTTATAAATTATCAAGGTTTAAGTGAATTGGGATCAAAAAATTAATTATGTGTGCGATTGATAAATTATACCGAGGCAAGTCACTTAATTAAGTGGAGTGCATATAGTGTGTATGTGTCGTGATTAGGGGTATCCCACCGCCAAAGCATTGGCTAAGTGGGAGACCAAATCATGAAGCTTATTAATGCTAAAGTTGGCATTCATATTTAGTAATCAAAGGGCCAAAGAATCAGCCCCTCATTCTTGTTCATTTTTAAAACATATGGGTACAATACTCTTGCTAACTTTGAGTCCCAATTTGTAGAAAGTAATGGCAGCAGTTCTTAGGCAATAAGAGTGAATAAAACGTGAGCAGTAACTCGGTTCTTCATTTAAGATTTTGTACGAAAAACGTTCCAGCAAATTCAATTTGTGTTCCAGTGTATTGCGTTCGGACAATGTTCATAACCATAGCAACCCTTTTGACTCGGATAGTTAAGTGGAGTCAAGGTATGTTAAGGCAAATTATTTCTTTCTTTTGGCATGTTCCATGTAACGAAATATAATCGTGGTATTGTTCTATGAATTACTCTACTCTTAGTAGTTAAGAAATGTTCATATTATTGATTCCTATGTTAAAAACATGTCTAAATATGTTCCTAAGTCCTTATTGAGGCATATAGAAAAATGTTGATATTCCCAATATTAGCCGAAGGTACATGTTAAATATGTCTAATGTTGGACAAAGGGGTAAGGATATTATGTCGTCCGATAAGTTCAGAAGTTTCATTGTCATTCATGCATTATATACACACATATATACACATATATTGGGATGGGTTGCACGATTCGCAACATTAACATATATTGGGACGGGTTGCACGATTCGCAACACTAACATATATTGAGACGGGTTGCACGATCCACAACACTAATATATATTGGGACGAGTTGCATGATCCACAACACTAATAAATATTGGGACGAGTTGCATGATCAGCAACACTAATATATATTGGGATGGGTTGCACGATCCGCAACACTAACATATGTTGGATCGGGTTGCACGTTCCGCAACACTAACATATATTGGACCGGGTTGCACATTCCGCAACATACTTATATATATATATATATATATATATATATATATATATATACATATATATATATATATACATATACATATCGCATTTGCATTGGGCATAACATTTAGGCATGTGTATTAGGGCCCTCATAGGCATTTACTACTGGTCAACTGTTTCTGTTTCAGTTTATTGTTATATCTGTGTTATGTTATTGTTCATGCTTGACATACTTAGTACATCAGTCGTACTGACATCCCTTTTGTCGGAGGATGCTGCGTTTCATTCATGCAGGTTCATATGGACAGGACGATGATCCATGTTAGTAGGTTGCTGACTCAGCGGATTTTGGAGCACTCCCCTTATTTCAGAGTGTCAGTCTTATTTTGGTACGGTATATTTTTACATGTGTATATGGGTATGGCGGGGCCCTGTCCCGACCTTTGGATGTCGTATACTCTTTAGAAGTTTATAGACAGGTGTCTTGTGTGTGTAGTAGTCTTGTATGACCTTGTCGGCCTTTGGGATGTATATATATATATAAGTTGGTTATCTGATTTTACATAGTTCTTTTTCGGCTTAGTCCGTATTTAGTTATGATTAGGTGTTGACTGTACGAGTAGTGGTACCCGGCGGGTGGGATCCGGGTGCCCGTCGCGGCTCTCCGGTTTGGGTCATGACAAATACATCCGAAAACCCCTAATAGGAAGGTATACATGAGCACTGGGTTGACTCCAGAGCTTAGGGATTTAATTATTAAATACCTTATATCTAACATTGCTTGTTTTTCTTGGTCTCACGAAGATATGACATGCATTTCTCCAAAAGTCACAACTCATAAGTTGGGCCTGGATCTCAGGTTTCCTCCGGTACGACAGAAGAAGCGGTCGATAGATGAACTTCGTAACAGGTTTGTTAAGGAAGAGGTAGCTAGATTACTCAATATAGGATTAATCCAGAAGTAAAATACTCAGACTGGTTAGCAAACGTAGTTGTAGTACCTAAAAAGGGTAACAAATTTAGAATGTGTATTGACTACAAAGATTTAAATAAGGCATGTCCTAAAGACTCATTCTCTCTACAGAACATTGATAAGATGATCGATGTTATGGTCGAGCATGAGATAATGAGTTTTCTCAAAGCATATTCCGGGTAAAACCAAATAAGGATGCACCCGAAAGACCAAGAAAAAATATATGTTCTAACTACTTTTGGTACTTACTGTTATAACGTTATGTCTTTTGGACTAAAAAATGCATGGGCCACGTATCAAAGGTTAGTAAACAAAATATTTGAGAAACAAATAGGTAAAATAATGGAAGTGTATATAGACGATATGCTTGTTAAGATTCTTCGTGTAAAAGACCATTTAAGACATTTGCAGAAAATCTTTGAGGTACTAAGGAAGTACAATATGAAGCTGAATCCTGAGAAGTGTGCATTCGGGGTCGATTCCAGTAAGTTTCTAGGTTTCTTGGATTCCTAGAGGGGGATCGAGATAAATCCTGTCAAAATAAGGCTATCAAAGACATACCGAATGTACTAGAAGATGTTAAAGCAGCACAGTGGTTGACCGATCGTGTGGCGGCCATAAGCAGATTTATATCCCAGTCCTCGGAAAAGTGTCATAGGTTATTTCCGCTACTAAAGAAGAAGAATGACTTTTTATGGACACCCGAGTGCTAGCAGGCCCTAAGGGATCTGAAGACTTACCTATTCAGTTCTCCACTCATGTCATAGCCAAAGGACGGAAAAAAACTACTGATATACTTAGCAGTCTCAGAGGTAGCGGTAAGCGCAGTGCTGGTACGAGAAGAAAAAGGTATACAATTTTCTATTTATTACGTAAGTAGAGTAATGCCAGGAGCCGAGATTCGGTACTCATTACGTGAAAGATTGACTTTTGCCTTAGATATATCATCATGAAAGCTTCGATCTTATTTTCAATGCCATCCAATTGCCGTAGTAATAAATTTTCCTCTAAAAAATGTGTTATATAAGCCCGAACTATTCGGGCGCTTGGCTAAATAGGCGGTAGAATTGAGCGAATTTGATATTGAATATAGACCCCGGACTGCGATAAAGTCGCAAGTCCTTGCAGACTTTGTGACTGATTTCAGTTCGGGAGTAACCCCACAGGAGAAAAATAAAGCTATCCTGGTCTCAAGGACTGCGGATCTGGACGCTTTACACAGATGGTGTCTTCAACGTCAAGGTGACCGGGCTAGGTGTTGTATTACGAACTCCTGCCGGTGAAATTTTGAGGTAAGCAATACATAGTATTCTATTGACTAACAATGAAGCGGAGTAGGAGGCTTTGATTGCAGGTTTAGAACTAGCTTGGGGACTGGATTCACAAATCATTAAAGTCAAATGCAACTCGTTGCTGGTGGTAAACCAAGTCCACGTGGTCTTCGAGGCCAAAGAAGAGCGGATGTCAAGATACCTTGAAAAAGCCTTGAATATTAGGGATTGATATTGATTAGGAAGATTAGAGGTTTGATTTCCTCTTCTCATTAAATGTATATGGTGTATATATCTCACTGGAAGAATACAATTGAGAGGTGTGGGACGGTTCGATTCCTTATGCCTCTCTAGTGTTGATTTGGAGTCCCACTCGCCACTGCAACTTTGCCTTCTCTACGTCTCTCTGGTTGAATTGGTCTTGGTTTATGATTTTGTTCTTCTTCTCGTCAAGGTGAGTTTCTTCATCTTCTCTCCTTGAAGTTCCTTTTTACAGTAGTATCTATGTATAATTTTCTCTGGACATTGAATTGAATACATTCCTATTTGAAAAATCTCAGTTTACAAATCTAAATTTATCCATTTTTATTTGGATGTTTACAAGAATCGTGCACAATTTCATGAATAAGGTAACAACACATGTATAACCTGGCTCTCATTTTCTTTTTCTTCGTTATTTCTAGTGTTCCTCTTCATTTTTCTATTTTTGTTTTTACATTCTTTTTGATATGTGATTCATCAGATCCGATCTAAGATTTAGTATCGTTTTTCCTTTAGAGATATAAATTTTATGTTTTAAGAATATATATTAGCATATAGTTTGTTTTAGTTATACATGTTGTCATCGTCCTTCAGATATTAGAATTTGATAACATGGTCTGAGGCCCCACTTGTGGGATTACACTGGGTATGTTGTCGTTGGTCTAAGATGGACATAATATTTTAGTGCATTGGCTGATTTTTAGTTGAAATAATTATAAGGTCACCGGTAGAACATGGAGATACTGTTGTTTAAATGTTTTATCTAGATTCTTGTGGAAACGTAATTGCTAATGGAACGTAACATCCCTGTTTTGAGCTACTAGTTCATTTTGACTACTTGGAGCTGCGTTATCAGAGTTTCTTACTAACTGAAATTTCACTAGCAATAAGGTTTAGTTCCATCTAGTGAATTGTTCAATGGTTCTGTAGTCATCCCACTTTTTCTTTTTCATATCTTCTTCCTATGGCCAATGAAGAGACTTGGCATCTTGAGATCAGTACCTCTGTTATGTAGTCTGAAATACACTTTAGTTGAAGTTCAATCTCTCTTTCTTTTATTTGTATTTATATTTAAACATTATAAAATGGTAGCAGAATCGAAAGTCAGTGTAGAGCATGCTCCGGAAACATCTCCATAAATTCTCCAAAAGAAATTCCAGTGGAGGAATCATCTGAAAACCTAAGTTGGTTGCTCCCAATCATCAAATGCTTTATTTTAAACTGAAGTTGGTATCCCGCTGCTTGTGATTCACAGGAAAGTGCCGATGATGACAGGGAACAGAAGAAAGAAGTCACTGAGGAATCTCGTCCAGTTCAATCATAGGATGCATCTAGTGATCGAGCAGCTAGTGGGAGAACTTCTGTTCAGATTCTGTAACTGCCAGTGAAGGTGGAAGTTCTGAAGAGCATTCTAACAGGAGATGTCTTGGTGACCAGCACAGAGATGAAGGTCTAAAGAGGGTATCTGATTCAGTTAAGTCTAAAATTGGGCCGGTTAGTAGACCTGTTGAGGCTACCTAGCAAGGAGATTATCATGAGACTGATGTGAAAGAACAACGGTTGAGCTCAGGAAGTAACTCTTCAATTGTTACAGATTCCTTCATTTGCTTGTTAAATAGAACTAACTACCAACTCATGCTCGCTTCACTTTTCTCTTTAAAAAAGATCTACACACTCTATCAATTAGAACTCGTAGAACCTTTATAAGCTCTTCTGATATATGCAGTTGGTTAAATTGCTTTTTCTAGTTTATTAGAAAAATTTCAGTTTCATGCTTAATACTTGTCAAATATTATAGGACAAATTTGACAGTGATGAATGCTACTGAAAAAGAAAATGAATCACCAAAAGGACGCGTGGACGGGCTAGAGAGTCAATATGAACATCTTGCAAGTGCAGTATTTCATCAGCCTTTATCACCATCTTCCAGTGAGCAATAGATTGAATTATTTAACAGGTTAGTAGATTAAAAATCCATTAATTCTCTGTGATGCAATTATTGCAATGCTCATGTGATTTTCTTTTCGTTAGTTTATTATGGTTTCTGAATTTAAACAATGACATAGTCATCGAAAAAAGTGGATTCATAAGTAAGAATGAAGTTCTTATCCAATATCACCTAGAGTTGTCATAATCCAGCGCAATGAACAGAGAACATGAGAAATCACTGACTCCTGGATTATTGTTAGGACACATTTCACATTAATGTAATGCTTTGATGGTAAATAATATCATTGACTTCAGTTGATTTGATTGACAGATGATTAGTTGCTTTACTGGTTGTAAACTTGTAATGGATGTTCTATTGCTTTGTATTTTAAGAAATGATTAGATATTTTCACATGGTACTGTAAGACAAACATTGTTTTTGGTGCTTAGCACTATTTGTGCAACAAAGTGAATGTTTATAAATGGCATATGTGTGAAACCAATTTCGAGTGCAAATGCACTGGTTAGTTTCGTCCTGCTCATGAAAGATGTTATGTACTACTTGTGAGATTTCCAAGGAAGTGTGTTCTCCCAACATTGGTTAGTTATCAATTATAATCTTGAAGGTTTTTTTGTTTCATCCAACATTGTTCGTCTTAATTTTGTGCTTTATGATTTTGTTGAATACAAGTTGCTCTGCACATAATTAATTAATTGAAATGTGTTTGGTAATATAAGGTGTTTAAATTGTGTGTTGTACTCAATAAAGGTTGTACGAGCATAAGTTAGGTTCTTGTAGCTGTCCAACTGTACAATTGAAAGTGGCATAAATATTTCCTACTGTTGTTTTGTAGTTCCCTCAGTCGATTGACATTCCTCGGGTTAGAGGTGGGGAAAAAACTCGGAGAACCGAAAAAACCGAACGGTTTTTTCAAAAAAAAAATCAATTTTTTGAAAAATCGAACCGAATCATGATTTAGTGATTCGGTTCGATTTTTTAATTTTGGATACGAACCGAACGAAAAAACCGAATTAAATATATAATTATTCTTATTTTTTATTTTAGGCTACTACTATCTCTTGAATCATAGTCATTGAAGTCAATCTATGAAGCTTTTTATGGAAGTCGAATGCGGCATGAACTTGATTAACATATCACGGAAGCATTGACATAAAATGTAGGGAGAAAAAGTAGTTGTAAATTGGTGAAACTTTAAATGGTCATAACTCTGCGCTCGGATGTCCGTTTTACCCGATTTTTTTTTATTTTGGGTACTTTTTCGAGACAGAGCCGCGCAACCAATTTTTACGAAAACGTCCGTTTTCCCAATCAATTTGTGTTTTCCCCCAAATCGGTTTCTAATTTTCCTTTTTCTTTAGTAAACATCTCACGATACACAATAGATTTCAACGTCGAAATTTCATGGTAGTGTAGGTGTGAATGTCAATTTCAGTTTTGGAAATTCAATTTTTTTTTAAAAAAAAATTCCTCAACCCGACCCACTAGAAAAAACCGATATAATCCGATACGTTCGGCGATATAAATCGAACATATAGTTTTTTTTTTAAAAAAGTTGTATTAGTTTTTTTTTTTAAAAACGATTTTTATTCGGTTCATATTTTTCGGATACAAAACCGAACCGAACCGATATACGCCCACCCCTACCTCGTGTTTCATTAGGTTCTTTTGAAACCAATAGTGTCGCAGCTTGTAACGGACCCACCAGTAACCATGGTGCAATACCACAATGTGCCATCAGTGGAAGAAGTTGGTGATTTATTGGTTGCATGTGTTTTGCTCAGATGGCCGTAACTGCTGGTTTTGATCTCCTCTGAAGCCACTAAACCAAGGGGTGATTACTAAATTTACTTTTACAACTTCTTATTGCTTACTATTTATATATTTCCAGTTCTGTGATCACAGGGGATAAACTCTTAAGATTAACTATGTTTCATGTATATTTATGTGTATAAGCTCCTACCATAGTGACCCCTCCAAAATCCCTCAGTTTGAGAAGAATGAGAGGAACTATAGATTCTCTGTTTGCTTTCTTGTTGTCCTCTCTAGTTGATATATGAGATCAATTCCGCACTTCTTTTAATGACTTCTACTGAGCTAAGCGGGTTGCATCATATGTCAGTTGGTTACATGTTAGTTCTTTGGCATTGCTTAAAACGGCCCTCCTAAGTCAGCCTTTGATGTTATTGTCATGCTATTGGTATTAGCTTCTATAAGATACAAATGTTTTTCTTCTATGCAGTTCGTTTGAACTAATTGCATCCAAAATCTTATTCTACATTTGGTTTCTTCATTTGTCGCATTTGAGAATAGTACTAAATACAATATGAAGGGCAAATTTAACCCATGCTTATATATTGTGGGATTACAAAAAAAAAAAACCATGTTGTTCATCCTGGCAACACCCTCGTTATAAAGTATATCAAATCGTGAGGCTACCTAAGATTCATGTCCAAAACCAGTCTCCCAGTTGCTCCTATTTTGCAAATTATCTTGACTTCAGCTTATCTTTACACCATTCAGCACCTGACAATGTAATCTTTTCTAACAGATGCCTTGGAACCTATGTCAGAAAAGAAAATCTCTTCCTATGAATTTTTCTGTTATGCTTTGCCTCTTGGAGGGGGCATCTTACACCTGATAGCATACAACTGAACTTAACAAATTTAGGGGTCTCTTTCTTGAGTCAGTTATTAACTTATTATCGCTTTCCATATGTTTGTAAAGTCGGTTATTAGGAAGTGTAAAAACAGTGTCATTAGGCATGTATTGTCAAGCAGATTAATGCATGTTGTTTGAATGCTCTATAATATTGGTCATCTGTTCTTCTTAATATATATTAAAAAGTCGGAAGATGTTAAGAGTTTCTTCATATCAGGCATACCGCAAATGCAGATGAATTCAAGTTTACTTGATTGTTCTGTATATAGTAACTATATCCATATGCGCAAATAGCTGAAAACTTGTGATATAAAATTGAACAAGTAATCACTTCATAAGTGAAATGAACATAAACAAATTACATTCAACTATTCAGTTTTTTAATTCCTCTCCTTTTGGCCATTCAACATGAAGTGTAAGCTTTAAATTGTACAGTTATATGTAGATTTATAAGACTCTTTGCATTTTTCCATCCGTTGCTGCTCTAGGTTTGATTTCTAAATAGTAGGGAGAGGATCAAAAGAAAATGGTCAATGTGGTAATACATATTAGCTTTAGCCTTTTGTTAGACGATAACAAGATTTTGTAAATTCAATATAGTTTTCTTTTTAGATAAAACTTTAGAAGTAATAAGACATCATTTAGGTCTCCATTTCTTCTTTTAATGATTTTTTTTCTTTGTTACTAAATTGATATAAACTTTTCCTTTAAACAGATCAAGAATCTGAAGTTTGAAGAACCGACCCGTGAAGAAAGTGCAGAGCAAGTTAAAGTGCAGGATACATATGTTGTAGTTCTATTTTTTCTCTTTTAGGAACTTGCAAAAATAATGTCATACAATTTGGATTGGTATATTTATGGTAACGTGGTGCTTTAGTTCTTTGTATTAATAATAAAATTTTATATGAAATATTTGGTTTATTTCCAGATGTGTCTACTTTCGTTATTATATTTATGAAGTTTCATATTAGCAAGACGAAATCTGAACATTACAACTCTTTAACGACAGGTTTCTCAAATAGTTAATTGGGTATTAGCGAAAGGAAATGTGGTCGTTAAAGTAACATGCAATTAACGATGGGAATTTCCGTCGCTAAAATGTCTTTAACGACCAAATTAGTAGGTGCCGTAAGACTTTTAACGACTGGAACACAAATAGCGAAGGAAAAATCCGGTCGCTAAAATGATTTATAACGACCGAATTTTATGCCGTCGCTGAGGATCTTTAACGATTGGATTGTAATTCGGTCGTTAACTTTTAACGTCAAGGCTATTAACGACCGGTGACGACCGTATTTTGTCCTATCTTTATTGACTTATAGCGACCGGATTTGGACTTTTAACGATTGAGTTTCCCATCGTTAAAGACCTATTTTCTTGTAGTGTCAGTGATGGTATGTTCGGAAGCATTGAGTTGTCCCTGGGCACCGTCTAAGTCGGCTGCAAGTTGGGATGGTCGGCCCTGAAGGGTTGTAGAGGTGGTGGTCAGGACTTGAAGAGAATTCTCTCGATCCTTCAGAGAATCGACTGCATCTTGCAAACATAGCCAGAGTGAGGCTTGGAGAGAGCTAGAATCCCTAAGATCAGCACGTAGGAAATCAACTTTAGCCCTGAGGTGTTGAATCTCATCCTTCAGCTTCTTTTCCTCATCAGAAGGGCCGATTGCTTTTGCCAAATCCGCAGTGGATAGAGCAGAGGCGTGACCCTGAATGAAGGGATTTCGATTGGTAAATAAGAGCAAGATCGTGGAAAATGGGAGAACATGAAGGGATATTCTACATGTAGGAACAAATCGGCGAGGTGAGCAATAGAGGCTTCGAGGCTAGCATGTGGAAATTTCCGGGGTGAAGAATCAGATGTCCCGGCCTTAGTTCCGGACATTGGGATTGAGCTGTGTTAAGAAAGGTCCTCAAGAACGGGAGTCTCTGCCTCCGGAGCTTCCTGTCGTGGACTGACCGGATCAGGGTTTTCCTCGTCCAGCTTCTCTTCTTCATCGAGGTGGATGACACCCGCCTTACACTTTGCATGTAACTCCTTCCACTACTCAGTGAGTTGGCGACGACTTTTCACCCGAGAACCAATTCCTACCGGGGACCCGACAACCTCGTCTTGAGCTTTGTGTTTCCGACTGCCCAAAGTAGACTTGATGTTTGATAAGGAAATCACGTGAGATGACATTTTTTGGGTTGAGGAGGTTCGAGCCGAGAGTCCTGGTAGTAGAGGAAAAATGTTGAAAAGAGAGTTTCGGGATAAAATATGAGTAGGAAGGAGAATTGAGGTTAAAAGTTTACTATGGTATTTCCCTTCCACATTGATGAGGTGATACTCTTCCAGGTCCTGGTGATGTCGGGGGAGGCATGAAGAAGACTTACTACCCATTCAAAAATTCCTTCAATCAGTTGTGGTTCGACAAGGACAGCTAAAAAGGTTAAAAAAACTCAAGAATTATCCTTTATTTGATTAACCATGCAAATAAGCCCGTGAAGAAGAAAAGATAGAATACTCACATGAGGGATTTCCTTTTCATGAAGGATCTGAAGAAGACTGGTGAATTTGGTCGGTCCTGATCAGAATGTAACGGGTCTACCAACCACGGTCGTGATTATCCTTTGCATTAATAAGGCTGTGATTTCCCCGGGAGTATAAGGCGATAATTTCGCCTCGTAAAACCCTAGTGTAATACATGAGGAGGAGATGGTCGATGGTAAATGGAACATCGGCACCATTGGCTAACATTTGGATACAAAAGATAATTCTCCAAATTTGCGGAGCAACTTGACCTATGCAAATCTTATATCGGCGGCAAAGATCCTCAATAATCTTTGAGATTAGGAGTTTGAAACCAATGGTGAATGGATAGGTGTATGTCATGGAAAATCATTCAACATGGTGATGCACACGGTCGACATGATCAACCGTTCTGACGATTATGTCATAAGAGAAACCACAATATTTTATAACAACAAAAATAATTTTGGCTATTATCTTCGACTCGAACTTTTCAACGTGTTCGTAGTTGGTTTGGAAGCGGAGGTCTTCAAGAAAATCGAAGCCTGAGGGGAAAATTTCTGCAGCAGTAGATTATAAATCCTCTCTTTGGGTTATAGGAGAAGCGGGTTCTTTCCCATGTCGACGGTTGGAATGATTGTTGTTATCCTCAGATGAACGAGTGTAGAAGACATTGTTGAAGGAGTTGGTTAAAAGGAAAGAAAGCAAACTGGTTGAAAGAACTTGCAGACGGTGGTTGCCTTTTGTGAAAAGATTTGGCCTCCTATTTATGGTAAAATAATATAACGTTTGGGAGGTGAAAAGATGTGTATCATCATTATCACGGTTCACGACGTTCATGCGACTGGACAATGCTGCCATTTCAGAAGCATTGAATGGATGTAACGCTTGAAATGACTTGCAAGTTGTTAACTTTTCAAAGTTCCTGCCAAAATAAAGAGTAACATGCAGGCCGATGGTTCAAATCCACTTTCCGGTTGCATAAAGAGTTGCAATCGGAAAGTGCGGGGACTATCTGTAAAGGGCAAAATTCACATAAGACAACTGTACGAATTATGGTGTGACATGTGGTGTATGATGATGAGTCAGACCCACGTCAGATTACAACACTATTGGTTTTATATGCACAATACCAGGAGCGGCATGAACATAGCCGATGCCCGTATTAAAGAAGGCTAAGAGTCGTTTGCATCGTAACGGAACCGTTACTGAAACCGGTCCTACGACTTTCAACAACCCTTTTAATAGCATTTATTGAGAGATTGATTGCCCAATTATTACAACATTCATTCTCCTGCATTTATGAGGACATATTTCGTGGGCTGTATACCCGTGTAGCTCATGTATAAATATGGCACATTATTCCATTGTACCTCATCAGATTCTTTCTATTACAAAATACTTACTGATATTCCCTTGATTTCTGTGCTTCCATACAAGTTATCGTCACTTTTGCTCAGAAGCTATCTCAAGGCTCAGGCTAATTACTGCTTACTTGGTCTTATTATTATTTATCTTAAGTATAATTCTTATCTAACGTGTCACTCGAGATTCACGTGTCCTTGATCACGTATATAAATTCAACTGTACAGTTTTACGGGTAAACAATAGTTATCACCGATCATGCCATTGAATATTATTTTCTGAAGCATCAAGGAAGATTTGCTCAAGAAATTTGGTCAAAGTTGGCTGGTCCTTTTTGTATCCAAACTAAAGACTTATAATTAAGCCAGTTCTTGCATCAGTGATGGAATCACAAAATTATGAATGTGGTCTCTAATTTCATGACTAAAGTCCAGCTATAGACTATAGTGATTGTTTGAGAGCTCTGGGAAATAAACTCTTTTACTCGCAAATCAGAGATTCAGAGACACTAATTTTCTTTGCCTAAGCAGAGATAGTTAGCCGAAAATTTGGGAAGCTGAAGTTGCAGACAACTTGAGACCAACTGCAAACTAGGGGCGGAGCTAGAAGAAGATGTATGGGTTCGGCCAAACTCAATAGCATTAGTTGAAATCATGTATTTTAAATCAAGAAATTTACTAAATATGTACAAAATAGATTCAGAGCCCATTTACTAACACATGATGTCGTTATTCTAGTTCTAGAGTTAAGGAAGGATCCATAACGTTCAAATCTTGGTTCTGCCTCTGTTGCGAACTATCATTGATCAAACTATGGTGCATGCATCCTTTAGGGTGGTCAAATGGAGAA
This sequence comes from Anisodus acutangulus, assembly GCA_029783415.1. Taxonomy (NCBI): domain Eukaryota; kingdom Viridiplantae; phylum Streptophyta; class Magnoliopsida; order Solanales; family Solanaceae; genus Anisodus; species Anisodus acutangulus. The sequence goes on along the minus strand of CM056491.1, from coordinate 9,551,680 downwards.
AACCACCATTATTGTTCTTTAAGTTTAACAGTGATGAAGTTGTCAAGAAAGGAACTGCCGTGCTGGGATATTATGTTATCAGAGACAACAATGACAAATTCATCTAAGCTTATTCTCTGTTTCTTGGGCCTGGTACCAACAATGGGGCTGAAAGTCGGGCTATGTTATTTGGGCTCCAACAACGTGTGATGAAGGGCCTAAACAAGATAATAGTCGAAGCTGATGCTAGGCTCCTAACTTCTTGTGTCAATGATGAAGCCACTAAACCATAACGAATGCTACAAACTGTGAATGATATTATGGGAATCATAAATGATAAAGGAGTGATAGTGAGACATTGTTATAGAGAAGCTAATAAGGTGCTTCCCTCAGTCATGTTCATCGCCATCAGGTTATTTTTACGAGCTACGAAGAACTTCCAAGGCAAGTTAGGACACATTCAGCTAGACAAATTCGAAATGGCATCATTCAGACAATTTCAAAGGCATCAGAGATTCATTTTGAACACCCTGGTTTAGCACTTGGCAGGACTATAGCCAGTACATTACACAATCATTCTTACAATTCTTTGATATTTAGACTTAGCTTCCAATCTCTCAAAGTCCATTGGAGGGTAAGCTCGAATGTGTCCCCTCTCTCTATAATTGTTTCTCTTTACTCCAAAGGTGTAAAGGTAACAAACATCAGCAGTGTAATTATTCAACATCAGTAACATCGATTCCTACCAAAATTGTGACAAATCCCATATGGTCATAATTGTGAAAAAAGGTCATCATTGGTAGGATATCGGTCCAAAAAATCTGATGATAGACAAGCTCATGCAAAACTTGCAGGTAACACTGGAGATAAATCAGCCAGAGTCACCATTGTTGCCAAGCTTTGGGTTGAAGATCATAAAAATCAGCGAGTCAAAAGAAGCTATCTTAGACAAAGTAGTATCATCATGGGAAGATCAATGACAATAAACTGAGTACTTCATTTGGTAACTTCAAACAGAATTAACCAAAAAGACCACAGATATCTCGCCAGAACTTTACAGATTAAGGAAGGGAGACTCATAAAACATGAAGCTAATTAGACACCTAGAAAACATACTCACTGTACATGATGGATAGAATAAGAGGGTTTTACAAGTAGCCTACAGACCCTTGGAACCAGGAATGTCTATCCACTGCAATTGTAGCTCTATTTCACCACGCTCAACATTTCGCAATCTAATAAACACATTTTGAACAACCTGAGCATTTTCCCACACAATGGAACTTTCTTCAGAGAGGCAATTTTGCCTGCTTGGCTGTATTTTTCTGATTATGGTTCCACTGGGGATGTTCTTGAAGCACCTTCTCACATCATCTATAAATGGAAATATGTCAAGTTCTGCATCCCCCATTTTATCGTCGAGAGAAAATGTATCCTTGTCATAAACTTGCTGCAATGGCAGGAAAAAAACTACAATCAGGATTACATAAATTACAAATTCATGTGATAATATAGAAGATATCACATTTTCGGCTAAAATAAGTCCCTTTCTTAGCATGTCCTATTTCTTAAATTCCTTTTGGAAAAGCTGGAAGCAAACTAGTACAAGTCTACGACTACTCCATTTACTGTTCCTGAGATAACAAGGTAATATGCTGTTTAATTTCATGATGAAACAAAAGTACAGTAAAACGAAGTTAATTACCAGTTTGATCGGGAGAATTGGTTCAGTAATACATAATGTCAAGTCTTCATTCCATTCTGGATTGACATTCTTCTTCACCACTCGAGTCTTCAGTTTCTGCCATCAGAAATAAAACAAGATTAACATCACAAGATATAATATTTGTATCAATAAAATGAAATAGACATACAGAAGCCATGACAATATGGCAATGAAAAGCATTTGTACATCCAATTGGTGCAAATATTGGAAAATCACATATCTTTTTGAGGTTAATTGTAGTCAACAACTAAGCCCGAATTAGTTTCAGATCTATTACTGCAGTTCATTACTCAAAAGTCTTGTTCTTTTTCCTTTCATTGAAGAGACTATCACTTTTTCGCTAGTTTCACACCCAACTATACAACTATTTTTCTACCTGAACTGTCACCATCTATGTATTAAAACACACCTCGAAGCTGATTAGGTCAACTAACGGTTGTTCCCTTTTCCTACCTAAACTATCACCTACAAGTGTCTTAATACATAGATGGTGATAGTTCAGGTAGAAAAAAGGAGCAAGTGATGTTGGGTATTGATATTGGTGAATGGGAAATGATGGAAAGAAAAGTGAGAGTTGTCCCACATCGGTAGTGGAAAGAAAAGTGGGAGTTCCCTCTTGCTTTATAAAATAAGCATTTGTCCCACATCGGTAGTGAAAAGAAAAGTTTTTCTACTTATAAGTAGAAGTACTCCTTCTTGTCGCTAAAGGATTAAGAAGAGGGCCTCCCCTTGCGCCGTCGTCGTCGCTCGGCTCGGATTCGGATTCGGATTCGGTCAAATGATTTGATTGATAATCTTTTTGGACCAAATTTTCTTTAATTTTTAATTATTATTTAATTAAATTAATTAACTTATCCAATCCTACCCGTTAGTGACCCGGATCCGCTTGTCTGACCCGCGACCCGTTTTCTTTACCACATTTAAATTTCCCACCAGTTTTTAGTGGCTGTTCAGAAGGGTTGCAAACCTTCAGAAACAGTACTTCCATGGCTATAAATTCGTTTGATTCCTCAGAATTTTACTTACGAATTTTCTGAACAACACAAACTTCTTCTTCTTCTGCACAAATAAATTATGTGTGATATACTGCCGTTGAGTGGTTCGCCGCTACCTGAATTTGGAGTACTACTATTCTGGTAAGATAATCGTTCTATCCTGGGAGGGGACATTCCATCAACCTCGAGTACTGTGAGGGGAATAATTTCCTTAAGGACATACTTTGAACTAAGTGGGCTCGATTATATTCTGAAAAATTATTCTTATTTTTCAACACTGATTCTGTTTATTTTCAGATATTAGTATTTACTGTTTTTTTGGAATACAGATTAATAACAAGTGATAGTTTGGATGTGAAACGCGATAGTTCATGTGTGTTTTTGACCATTATCTCTTCATTTAATTAGCGATGTTAAGCTATGAACTAGTCAAACTGACACAATCAAGCACAAGCAACAAAGAGAGAAATTGAGATGACCATGGAAACCAAGGTTCAAATTCAGCAAAAAAGACGAAAAAATGACAGGTGATTTTATTCCGTCTACCTAAGTTTTGGTGAGCAAAATTATGAAGGGATAGGTGGCAAGTAGTAGGTCCGGTGGAACAATAGAGGAGCGCACAAGCTCACCCAAAAATTAATCACCGTTAGAAAAAGAGAAAAAACAAAAAGCAGAGAGAGAGAGAGAGAGATAAAGATGAAAACAGGGTACGGTTTCTGTATATATCCTGATAATTACAGAAATTTATGGTGATTCCCTATAAGGAAACTATCAAATTTACAAGAATTAGGAAATTTTCTTCAAGAATAATACTGCAAATGGGTGCTGATTGATGCCTATCAGCTTAGTCTACACTACAAAATTTTCAGCACATATAAAAACCAAAATGGACAAAGACTCCAACTTTTTTCTAAGTCTCACATTGAACAACAAATTAATTTTCATCAGAATTTCAATTTCCAGGAAATCAAGAATGCAAAATACCAAAAAGAAATAAAGCAAAAGTAACAGCAGTTAAGCAAAAAAAATAAAATGAAAGGAAATGAAAGAAGAAAGACGTTACCTGTTTGGCCATCCTAACAACAACGTAAGGATCGCTGGTAGTGACATCTCTAATAGCCAAATTAATACCTCTGTGGATACGAATTCTCAGAAGACCCAATAAATTCTCCATTGACAAAACTCGAATGAAGCTGAGAAGGGTTGGTGTAAGATAATGAATTACTAGTATTCTATTGGCTAACGTCTTATTTATTCAAGAATTGAAGGGCTGACTGTAACTGAGATTGTAGGTAAAAGACAACTTTTTGGTACTAGTTTTCTTTTCTCTGCAGAAAAAATAGTAAAAGATTATACTATTATTTAGAATTGATGTTTTAAAAGTACTTATAAAGCTTACCCAAGCACGCTCATGGTGCTTGTTTGGACACATTTTTAAAAAAATTTTGCTAAGGTAGCTTAGTCTTTTTATTTCGGAGAGAAAAGTAAAAATAACGGGAACTTAATGCATCGATTACTTTTTTACAAAAATCAAAATAAGTTTCTGCTAGTAAAAACTACTCGTATTTAAACACGTCTTTGTTTAATTTGTCAAATAGTTTAAGATTTTTTTTTAAAGTTTAAACATATATGTAAAGCAAATTAAATAAATGATTGATGTTGTCAAGTAAACTAAACTTTAGGCCTCTTCATCATGAATTTCGAGTGTTCTTGACCAGCTCTTCAATTCAACAAGAAAATGTTATGAGCTGCAAAATAACCTTATATATTGTGATATAACTTACTGCTATTTAAAAACCATAAAAGAAAATATTCCGTCCGTCCCAATTTATATGATGTAGTTTGACTGGACACAGAGTTTAAGAAATAAAGGAAGACTTTTGAACATTGTGGTTTAAAACAAGACAAATATATTTGTGTGGTTATAGATCATCTTGTTAAACGTAAAAGGTAAAGTTAAAATTTAAATTATTACCAAATAAAGAAATGTGACATTTTTTTTTGGGATTGGCTAAAAAAGAAAGTGTGTCATATAAATTGGAACTGTGTATATTATTTTCACCCGAAACACAAAAGTCTTAGTAACATTAGGGTTAAATGAGAAGTAGGATATGTTGGAAATTTGTCTTTGGTGGGGAGATGCGTCCACCCATATTTAATGACTTAAACATTAGGGTTCCGCATGTTGGAGGCTTTGTCTCTTCACACGTGCATAATCTACTAAATGAGTAGATGACCGTAGAGCCAAAGATCGTCAAATTTCGTTAAGAAATGAAAGAGATATTGATCCACGAAGTAAGTTGTTTGAGACATGAAAATATGGTGTGGGACAAATCTACCACATCAGTGGGAAAATGAAGAATTGCTCTCTTTATAAGTCTCAAAATTGGCTGAGGGTTTGGGACCCCAAGGGGTAACCCATATGTTTGAAGGAGGGAGGACCTAGATGTGCTTGGGTTCGAGGCTAAGTCCACACACGTGCCGCTACCCGCCCGTCCGGTTGGGGCTTGGGCTACTTCTGATATTATCTTTTTGGACAAACTATTTAGTATTTACAGTTTGGTCCCTGGAGTTTCAGAAAGCCAACAGTTTTGGCATTAAACTTCTGAAACGTTTTGCACTTACTACAAACCGTTGCTGGCCATGAATACCCATGATTACACCTCTTAAAGGGCCTCTTAATCACCTCTCCTCCTCCTAAACACTATATAACCTTCTATAACAGATTTGAGGAAGATGATAGAGAGGAGAGAGGACGAAAATCTGTCCAAAAACTGAGCAACAGAAACTCTTCCTTCCTTTTCCCTCTAAATCAGCAAGTCGTTTCGTGTTCATTTTTTTCATCAGAATCAACCTATTTGCTTTGTAGTGTTGATTAGTTGCTGCTTTATCTTGGGAGACTATTGCCCGCTAACGTAAAAGCATATATACAGGGCAATCTTGTCTTAAAGACAGAGAGTCATCTCTCGACTCAGCCACAGTTGTAACAATCCAGATTTAGTGTTTCGTGATTTCAGGTTATCAAGATTCAAGACTCAACAAGCTTGCGGAGATTATAATATTGTCTGTTTGTTTATCCTTTCGAACATTTGTAATATTTACTTGCTTTTCGTACTACTTTACATATCCAACAGGATGTTGGTCTAATTTTGTTTGTTTTTAGCACAGATCAAACAAGATAGAGATTTTCTACATAACAAATATTCATCCATTTAGTCGTCCTAATTCAGATTGAATATATATTATCGGTCTAATATTCTTTTGCTGGTGACCACCTCTATAAAAAGACCTTGTCTACAACGAACAAAAATAAAAATTCAAAGGCTAAAATTTTTATTAGTTAAAATATGAAACTTAAAGGCTAAAATAAAGATTTAAAAAAAAATTAGTTTAACTAGGTAGAATGATTACGTGAAGGGAGGGGGTGGGGAGACAGACGTGAAAAATAATATCAATATTGATGAGAATTATCGTATAGTAGCATTGTAGCAATATAAATTTTAATTCCATTGCTTTATTGAATTTTGACGGAGAAATCAACTGTTGCTTTATGGAGAGTTATTGAATTTGGTAGAACTAACACCATTGCAATATTCTTCTGGTTAATTATGAGGCTTTTTTGGTTCATAAAAGTTTGGTAACACTACGTGCCAAGTTGTCATGCTTTTAATAAGCAATCATCTACTTTTTGGAGTACGTATACGTGACTCTAGATAATGTCTACTTTAGAATTTGAAAATATTTGGGTAGGCAAATAACGAATTTCCTTTTATGTTAATATGTCTGAATTTAATTAACTTTAAAACAAATGAAACACCAAAACTTCCAAAAAGAAGTTTTTTCGAGAGAAAGAATTTACTTTTTTTTTATATCGGGGAGGGAGGGAGAGGAAGGAAAGCAGATGTTATACTATTGATGAAGTTTGAACCGTCCAAGAAAAAGGGTATACCTTATACTTCCTCCGTTTAATAATAAGTGATTATTTTCTCCGTTTCATAATAAGTGATTATTTTAACTTGTGCACACCCCTTAAAAAAGTACTCACTCCTAGAAAATTAGGAGTGCTTGTACTAATTTATCCCTAATCAATACCTAGAAAAAATGATAGTTAATGAATGTTAATTATTTAAATAAGGACAATTTTGAAAGAACATACCCAAAATATTCTTCAAATTCAAAAGAACCATTTATTTTGAAAAAATTGAAAGGCCTAAACAACAATTTGTTGGGGAAACGGAGGGAGTATTGTATGCTACGAAAAATTAGAATTCATTCTGTTTCTTAAGATATCTTTTGATAATTGTTTAGTTGAAAACTTTCTCCACTTTGTTATTAACTACTACGAAATGAAGTAGCATTCCTAGGTTAAGTTGATAAATTACCAGAAATTGTTTCTGCAGTCTTAACTAAAGTAATTGTTTATTTTGTTATAAGTAGAGTGAAACATCTAGTTTCACGGAGTATCTCTTTATCCTCCCTGAGAAAAGAACTGATATTAATTCATGGCAGAACTAGGACGTGAAAAATTGAATTAGATTATATTAATTTAATATTTTATAATTAAAATTTGAATATTCGGAAATTATATGAAAAGTACTATGTAAGTTATAATTCTTTATTCTTCTCATATTAATATTATAAAAAAATATAACTCAAAATATTGGTTAAAGTTTATATAGTTTAAATCTTGATAAAAGTAATGTAATAAATATTTTGGGACATAGTAATTAATACTAGTAGGCATATTAATTATCTCATTGATAACTGCACGTAGTAATAACTCCAATTTATATCACATCACAATAAATGAAACGCTCCAAGGTGATGAAACTTTCCTTTCATGAGAAAGCGATACACAATTTCAGAGTTTACTGGACCTAATTTTCTTATATTTTGATCGTGTCATAATTGTTTGGTTCTAACTAGAGCTTCTTTAAACAAGTGCTTGTCATCCAACACTTTATTACAATTAAGAATTAATTAATGCCTCAGGAAAATCATCATGGGGCCAAAAAGAAAAGAAAATACTACGGAGTATAAAACTATCAAGTGGAAGAAATAAGAATGTTTTGTTTTCTTGCCTAAAGTAGGGCTGGCCAGTGGGCGGGGACGTCCACCCGGCCTGTCCCGATTCCGATCCCGTCGGGTAAATTATGGGATAGGGATTGACTCTAGTCGGGTTCGAAATCGGGATGGGACTATGGCTGGTCCCGTCTATCCCGGTCCCTCCCCATTCCACCCCGCCCCGGTCCGCCCCAATCCCGTTTCCAGAATGTAGTCGTTGCACAAACGACCATTTGCAATTATAGTCGTTGGCAACGGCTACAAACGGCCATTTTGGCCCCAACACCCCATAAAACCCCTACCCTCTAAGTTAGTATATTTACACATTAACCCTATTTTCCAACTATAAATACCTCATTTTCCTCTTCATTTTTCTCACAAATCTTTCTACCATCTCTCTAAACCCCCTCCCTCCCCTCCCTCCCTCCTCTCTCTCTCTCTCTCTCTACAAGTCTAAATTGCACATTAAATATTATATTTTATTTGGTAATTTCTATCAAAATTCAAAACTTGGAAGTGAAGTTGGCAACTAGCTTGAGGATCATCGAGCAAAGTTTCAATTTTCAACCTCGATTACACGTCGACGTTACGTCGGTGTTTTTGGTATACTCGTTCCTTATTTTATTTAAATTATTATTATTTAATTTTAATTATCGTACTTAATTTTCTTAACTTTAATTCTTTATTTGCATAATTATAATGAAACAAGGTGGACGTTTTTCTGGTAGAGGTAGTAGGGGTAACAGGGGTAAGGGTGCATCTTCTAGTAATCCTAATTATAATAATTTTACTCATGTAGATGAAACTGAACTTTTTAATGTTGATATTAATGCAAATGTGCAATCATTAGATCATGATGTATATTATGCATCTCAAACTACTGAACTAGACTATGATTTAGAAAATGAATTAGAAGATTATTTAGACAACATACCCGCTAGTGCAGCTCCATCTCAGGCTCAAACTGAGTCTCAGGCTGAAATTGAATCTGGAATCTCTCATATTCCTCCTAGTATGAGAAGAGGCCAAAAACAACAAAAATTAAAATCACATGCATGAGATTTTTTTGAAAGAGACATTCCTAATCAACTAGCAATTTGTAAAATTTGTCGCGAAGTTTATAAATTTAAAACTAGAAAAGGTCAAGGTGGGACATGAGGTTTAATGAGACATGTGGAAAGGGATCATAAAACAATGTATAACCAATACTTGGCTGAAAAAGCGTGTGTGCAAATGCCTTCTGAGTCAGGACAAGGTTCACATAGTGTCCCCGACCTTGTACAAGGTCGAATTAACCCGATGACGGGGGGATGTATAACTCCAAAATATGATAAACACAAAGATCGGGAAAATTTAGCAAAATTAGTTGCTGTGGAGGGTTTGCCTTTTTCATTTCCTTCATCTCCTGGTATTATTCATTACATTCGAGAAATATATAATCCTACTTTTAACGATTTTCCTATATCAACTATTAGAAGATATGTTTTTAAATTTGCGCATGAATATCAACCATATTTACGTTATGTATTGTATCATTTTAATGGCAAAGTGACTATCACTTCTGACATAGGCCGTAGTGCTAATGGTAATGATTATTTAACTGTTACATGTCATTGGATAGATCACAATTGGTCTATGCAAAAACGTATATTAGCATATTAGATATATTGATGAAAGGCACACTGAAATTTTTATTTCAAGAAATATTCATGAAATTAGTGAATATTATGGAATTACTGATTAAATTATGACTATTACATTAGATAATGCTTCTTGTAATGATTATGCTATAAACATTTTAAAAACTTGTATTTTTCATGTTAGATGTGCATGTCATATTTATAACTTAGTTGTAAAGGATGACCTAAATTTTTTTAAAAACATCCTTGATAAAGTACAATTTGCTATCAAATTTATTTTTAAAGGTAATAAAATACAAAGATGCAAAGAGTTTAAAAAAAATATGTCATAATTGTGAATTACCTTATAGGAAAAATCCAGAAGAAGTTGCAAATATGCGAAATTCTTTGTATGAACAATTAGTTGTTGCTCACGAGTATAGAAGTCCTATAACTTTAGTATTTAACGCCCATAATCAAGATCTTTCGGATATGCTTGTAGATGATGATTGGGGTAAAATTTGGGAACTTATTGTATTCTTAGAGAATTTTTTTCTAGCCACTAAGGAATTTTCTGGTATTATTATCCTATTATTTCATCTATTTTATTTTATATAGTTATAATTTTTTTGTTATTTAATGAATATATGAAAAAATCAACTTACGCTCCAGCTATTACAAAAATGTTTGTAAAATTAATTTTTTTTCCTATTCCCACTATTTATTTTATTTGTGCTGTATTAAATCCTACTATTAAAGTAGACAGTTGTAATGCCCTTATTGAAACGATTAATGAATGCCTATAAATACTTCCAACAGAACCAACTAAAGAAGATGTTATCCCTAGCATACAAACACAATGCAAAACTATGTATATGTATTACCAAGAGCAAAGTGCAAATAATCAACTAGCTTCTGTACCATCTTCTTCTATTTCACTTCAACCTTATAAAACACATGCGGTTTCTGCTTCAAGTATTCAAGGCCTTCGAAATAGAATGTATAATGGTGCTTCACAAATTAGCGAGTTTGATGTTTGTGTTTTGCAGGGTGTTGTACTGTTCGAATCAATTGCTAATAAAAATGGACGTGAAGACTTGCTGAAATACTGGAGGGAGAATGCAAAGACATTTATGACTATCAAAGATGGCCCGAGATGTGTTGAATATTCAAGCGTCATCTACAGCTTCTGATAGCGCTTTTTGTGCAGGAAGCTTTCAAATAGGAGAGCATAGACACTCATTGGCGGGAGACAGTTTGGATATTGCAGTTTTATTTAGAGATTGGATTAGAGCGGAGCGTAGAAGGTGTGGTCAATCAGAGATCAATGAAGAAGACGACTACAATTACAACGAAATCTTATTAGAGGGAGCAGGAGGCAACGTTGAATAATTTGACCAACAAATTCAAATTCCAACAGAAGATTCTCAAGAGATTGTCAGAAAATTAGAAAAAGTATGGTTACATATGTAATTTTTTTAATGTCAATTTTACTATGTGATTTGCAACTTTTGAACTATGAAACAAAGTTGTAAATTTGAAATTGTATTACAAAAAAAATCATATTCCTATTAAATAATATAAGAGATAATTAGCCCTATTTTTTTCACTATCTTGTTCAATTATTTAAGTGTTTAAATATATATATTTTTAAATTAAGTGTCTAGAATTTTTTTTTTAAAAAGTCCCCTCAAATCTCCCTTCTCGTCCCGTCCCCCAAACCCCGCCCTCTCTGATAGCGGGATGTGGGACGGGATGGGACCACTTCCCGTCCCCCTCTGTCCCGCCTATTCCGATCCCGACCCACTCCACCGTCCCCCCATATCCCGTCCCGTTCCATCCCGTCCCACTGACCAACCATAGTCTAAAGTTGTTTAGTTTTATTTTGGTCTAGAAAACAAACATTTAATACACAAAACAAAGTTTCTTGCACATTTATTTTCAAATCAATTAAAAGAAAAAAGGGCAGTCTGGTGCATTAAGCTCCAGCTATGCATGAGGTTCAGGGAAGGGTCGGACCACAAAGATCTATTGTACGCATTCTTATCTCATATTTCTGCGGTAGACTGTTTCCAGGGCTTGAAATCAATTAAAAACAAAACAAAAAAAAAACTTGTAATCCAAAGTCCAAACTCATTCTAATATTAGAGTTGTGGATTGAAAAGTTCAAATTCTAGAGTTGACTTGGGTGGCGAGTTAATGTAAAGTCGCTATAGAGGTAAACAATGCGCGGATATTGACGACTCCTTTTTTGTTGATGTTCAGAGCCAGTCCAATGTACTCTATCAGTCTTGCCTTTGTTTCCAATGCACTCGGTCAAACAATCCACACGTATGAATTCTTGTGCATTTACGACCATATGATTTTAATGTTTTGTTAAAAAAACCGTTTAGTGACTTGAAACGATATTTAGATAATATTGAATAAATTCTTAATTTTTTTAAAAAATTAATAAATTTCTGTGATATTTAAATAAGTTGAGTAATTTTTTATATTCAAAAAATAATTTTGTGGCTTAAGTGTACTAAAATAAAAAGTTGAGTGATCTTATTCCCCGGAAAGTAAGACAAAAAATATAGAGAAAAAATTGGCAAGAGAAGAAGGTTATTCTTTTTCTCTCTCTCAATTTTTTATTTTCTTAAGTTTGTCAAACCTGTTAATAGTCTCACATCGAATATGGAATGAGAATATGGACCTGAGCAATGCGCACTACAAGCTAGCTTTTGGGTTGAGTTATGCCAAAGATGGTATCAGAGTCGGACCCATTTCAATTATTTGTTCACCGATGTTGGACCCCCAAATTATATTATTCACATTCTAGTTAACAAGATATGAGCATACCTGGGAGCGTTAAGAGTCCCACATCGGATATGGAATGAGAACATGGACTCCTTATATGGGCTTGGGCAATTCTCACGATAAAGAATGGATCTTGAGTCTAACTCAATCCCAAAAGCTAGCTTGTAGGGTTAGGATTGTTCAAGTCCATATAAGGAGTCCATGTTCTCATTACATATCCGACGTGAGACTCTTAACACTCCCCCGCACGCCCAGACCTTATTAACTGAAGCGTGGATAATATAATTTGGGGACCCAACATCGGTGAACAAAGAATTGGAATGAGTCTGACTCTGATACCATGTAAAGAATGGATCTTGGGTCTAACTCAACCCCAAAAGCTAGCTTGTAGGATGAGGATTGTTCAAGTCCATATAAAGAGTTCATGTTCTCATTCCATATCCGATGTGGGACTCTTAACACTCACCCTACAAGCTAGCTTTTGGGGTTGAGTTAGACCAAGATCCATTCTTTACGAAACCAATTAAGGGAAAATAAATTATTCTCTTCCTTTCTCCAGTAGCGAAGCATAGGATAAATCTTGAAGTCATTTTAATTTGTCTATCAATTTTAGAATTATAGATATTCTTCCTTTTCCCCATATGACATGTAGGAGTTTGGTCAACTAGCAAAACAGACCAATCGAGCAATACTTATTCAAGAACAATTGGGATCATTGACTTTGCTGGGTAAAAAAAAATATCATTGACTTCAATTTGCTGCTTTGTAGGCATGAAATTTTCAAACTCTCCCGCTAGTGCTTTGGTTAAAGCTTTGCTGATGAATGACTTTAAACTGACTGTTTACAACAAATTTTAAAGTGATGAAAATTGAATGCAAATCACAAATAAAATATGTTGAAACAGAGATTTTATTGATGAATATATTGCCGGTATAATTCTGTTTATCCCTTGATTCTTCTCTCTTGATTAATTCTGTGATTCGAGGGCTGAAGCAACGTGTTTCTTGAACTAAGATGATGTAGGTCTCCCTTGGATTTATCTCCATGTAAGGATTTTGTGGATCTTCTTTAAGTATTTGATTTTCAAGAAGAGTCCGGCCGCATCATGATCTCTTTGTGATTATTCCATGAGTTTATAGAACTTTCGAGATGCTTTTTCAAGAGAATATGTGTCCCTTTTATGGGTGTGAGCTAGGGTTTAGGTTAGAGTAGCCTCCAAGAAACTCTAACAATATACATTAGAATTTGAAGATGGATTGGACTCGTCTGGTAGAGTCCGGCAAAATTTTGATGTCTACAAATGCCCCCTACTTCAAGGCCTGTCGGAGTGTAGACTTGCTGAAACTCAAATACGAGACTTGGAGTATCTTTGTGGCTTTAGATTTTGCAAATTTGATTTGTGAGAGAAGAGATGAAGGACAAATTTGTTCTCACTGGGCGTGCCAATTTGTTTGCAACAAGTTTTGAATATGTGGATGAAAATTGAATGCAAATCACAACAAAATATGTTGAAATAGAGATTTTTATTGATGAATATATTGTGGGTACAATTCTGTTTATCCCTTGATTCTTCTCTCTTGATTAACTCTGTGATTTGAGGGCTGAAGCATCGTGTTTCTCGAACTAGGATGATGTAGGCCTCCTTGAGATTTATCTCCATGTAAGGATTTTGTGGATCTTTTAAGTATTTGATTGTCAAGAAGAGTCCGGTCGCATCATGATCTCTTTGTGATTATTCCATGATTTTGTGAAACTTTCGAGATGCTTCTACTAGAAAACAATGCTTTTCGATCACAAATTTCGACCACACGCGGTCGAAAAAGCCATTATTTCTACCACAGGCCTCGGTCAAAAAATTATTTCAACCTAAATTAAATAGAAATATTTTTTTATATATTAAAAAATATTTTTAAAATTTCGACCACATGTGGTCGAAATTTAACAATATTTTTGCTTTATTTCGACCACATGTGATCGAAACTGTAAATCTTGCCCAGAATTTTGACCTCATGTGGTCGAAATCTGGCAAGAATATTGCTAAATTTCGATCATATGCGGTCGATTTTCAATTTTTCTGGCATAACCCCTCGTGAGCTCCTTCAAACAAATCAATATTAACAACTAAAAAAGTAAGCAAAAAGAAAAGATCAACTTAATCATCAAAAAAATTTATAAGAACAGAGTTATACTTTAAGTTATTTTATACTTTATGAAGTTTATGCTCAATTTTCAATTTTCCATCCTCCAATTCTCAATATACCTCTCCAATTCTAAATACTAAATACAACTAGAGTGTAATAAAGACGATAAAGATAAAATGAAGATATATAAAATCAGTTGTTTGATTGATTCATTGTGTTTATTCTGTACAAATGATCCTATATTTATAGTACAAGAGAAATAAAACGTGATCCCCCTATGTTAGCCATTAAATTACACACTAAATCCATTAGCCAACTATGAGGAAGTGGTTCTGATTTTTACTCCTTGTTTTTCTCTTGCATGATTAATGGCACTTTCTTCTAGCTGTTGCTGGTTGTTGCCGTTTCTTGGGGTCTAGAAGATTCTTTGACTTAGTCTTCGAGGCGTCCAAATATGTGTGAGTCTCAGTCGTTCTTCGGAATTATGACTCGGCCAGACTACCGTAATGGCCGATGAAGCTTTTCTAACCGAGGGCTAAGACTAATAGATTCGGCTACGAGTCAGTTCGGTTATCGACTTAGAATTCTGTTGCCTCCTCATTTTGAGGTTTCTACCTTCGACTGTCACTTGATTCGGCTAAACACTTAAAAGTATTTTTGAGTGTTAACAATTTACAACTTAAATGGCCACATATTTATAGTGCTAATTAAAATATCTAATTGGTGCAAGTATTATTCTAGAATTGTATAAATTCCAGTCATTTCCTGAACTGTACTTTCTAGAATAGTAGTAATAGTAGACTTCTCGATCTAGAAGTAGTATTGTGTTAATGACGACCTTTTACATATATATATGTCACATGCGTACTAAAAAGTCATTAGTGCAAATATATTGACATTAAATTTGTAGTCAGCTTTCACAACTATTATATCTTGATTTAAAATCTTTCATATTTTAAGAAAAGAACTATTGCTGATTGGAAAAGAGGGGTCTTGCGGAAGGGGCTCCTCTGTAAACTTGCATAACAGTATCACTTCTGAATCTCGAAGACTAAACATGACATAATTTGGAGTGCAAGAAGATGTAATTTACGTCATTAATGGGTCCAGCAAACAAAATAAAAGTCTTCGAAGTTACTCATTTTTTTTTTCCAGGTCTCCAGGCTTGCGCCTGACTACGTCCTGGAGGTAATAGCACCGGTCCTTCAACACTATTACCAGGTAAATCGCGGGATGTGCTCCGGTGGCCAGTTTTCTGGGAGCGTACAACTGATCAATGAGATAAGGTCAAATTCCCCAACATGCAGAGTTTCTTCGTGCTTGGTGATAGTAATAAATTACTTTAGAAAATCAACATGCAGGAATGATATTTAATTAAGGAAAATCTAATTGTACTATTGTAGGTTGGATCATGGATGTATATTTTTGCCTTCTCTTCCTTGTTTATTTTCTTAATTAAAATGTCCAAATCCTTTTAATAGTAAAAATTCAATAGTATATTTCCTAAAGCGCACCAAGATGAATTAACACTATATTAAGGTGAATGTGGGCTTAAAGATAGATTATAGGGTATTGGTCAAATTGCTAGATCTAACGACTTGTATATCATTTACCACTTAACCATTTCTTATTTAAACAAGAATTGCCTGAAATAATTTCCTTTTTTCTTCTTTTTCTTTTAGGTATATATAAGAAAAGAAAAGCCAAAGGGCAATTTCAGGAATATATATCATATCAAATGTTGTCTCATAACATTAAGCATTGGAGTTATGGTTATGATTATTATTATGATTTATCATTACTATTAGTTAGGTATGTAGGTGTGCAATGATAAAAAGGAAATATGTAGTTTTGAACAATAATTTTTTCGACCATACTATTTTAAAGGGGCCATATGATAGCAACTAAAGACTGTTCAAAGTAGACAAATGAAAGAATGTACTCTCAGTCTCAATTTATATGATATAATTTAACTCGACATAAAATTTAAAAAATAAATGAAGACTTTTGAATCTTGTGATCTAAAATAAGTCAAAATATTTGTGTGGTTATAGATCATCTCGTTAAGTATAAAAGTAAAGATTAAAGTTAAATTGTTGTAAAATAAGGAAATTTATCATTCTTTTTTAGATGGACTAAAAAGGAAAGTGTATCACATAAATTGAAACCGAAGTAAATGTTTTTCCATTGTCATTTATTTAAGAGGTGGTATTAGATAACGATGATTGCGCTAGAAATCAAGAGTGAAGTCGTTTGCACTAGGGAACCAGCAAAAGATATCTACCAAATTTTCTGCGTTCAAATGGCACTTCTAAAGTTCTGATGGCATGGGTTGCGACTCTTAGCAACTTTTGCTGACTAATATTCTGTTTATTTATTTAGCGAGTAAATACTACTTACATTAGTAGTATATAATTATCCAAATAAATCATGTACTTAACTCACAATCAGGGGCGGATTCACAATGAAATATATAGGTTTACGTGAACTCAATAACTTTTACATAGATTCTATATATGCATTAAGAAATTTATGAAATATTTATAATTATATGATTGTGAACTCAGTTATTTTGGTATATTAACTTGATATCGTTATAAGTGTTGGAAAATAGCATGCTATAAACACGACAACGATTCAAGAACAACTTACTTGTAATCTAGATAACTAGTCATACCGAGGTACATAAAACATAAACCGGTATACATGTTGAATCGTGAACAAAAGTCATTAATGATATGACCCTCCAGCTCTACGATCTTCTGTTGTGTTACACGAATAATTTCTAGAATGTAGTACTTGTGTGGGCAAGTATCTTTTTTCTCTCTTAGAAATTGTAGTCTTAAAGAATGAAAGAAAGACCCTTTATATTAAAAAAAACTTTAGGGTCTCAAAACGGTTCTCACAAAACCATAACGATTTTCCTACCGTAACAGTTTTCAAAACATAACCATTTTATCTTTTCCACCAAGAAAATTAATTTCATTAAATCCTAATTATTCAGCCACAACAGGGACCACATAATTAATTAAAGAGGCTATCTATTATGACATTAATTCATTTCTTGTAGAATTAATCATATCATAATAAATTACGAATTATTCCACTAAAAATTCATAATTGTACTCCTCAGTTCAATTTCAAATTCTTTCATTAAATCTTATTTAACTCCCTATGTAAGATTATAGATACCAATCACTTAAATTAAATTACTGATAATTTAATTTATTGAATAATTTCTTTAGACTTTCGCTTAACTTATTCCATGTGTCAGATATAAATCCACATACAAGGTTTACACATGAAAACTTATAAACTTTCATAAAGGGGTATCATCAATTTCTAGACCGAGACATGAATTCCATCAACTAACTATTATTTCACAAATGCATATTGTCATCATCCAACTTACCGGGCTTATTGACCCATACAAGAATCTCACCTTTTAATAAATCAAAATAACGAACAACATGCATTGCTCATAATAATTATATCAATATTAAGAGTATACGTACATTTAATGAACAAGAGAATTTACTTTATATAGTCAGTATAAAATATTTATCTCCACTTGGTCTGTTCAATACATTTAGAATGTACCAGCACAAGAAGTTGGAACTGTACCATTCCCATAATCAAGATAAATTATACTTAATCTTGTACTACAATCATTCCGATGATTTGTCTAATTTTTATTTTAAATTGTGAACATAAACTTTATAACTTATAAGAACTAATGATTTAATCTTCCGTATATAAGCTAAAACTCTATACGCCAAATTATTTTCTATGTAAGCAAAGGACACAGAGGATAAAATGATCTATTTAAAATAATTTTTTATTAAATAAATAAATAAAAATTATTCCAGAAACAATACTATAACAAAACGCATGGTTCATAGTATATCATAACAATCTCCACTTAGACTCATAACCATGCGTTTACAACTTTAACACCCATTCCCTCTATATGCCTATTAAAAGTCTTCTGCGGCAAGCTCTTTGTAAATGGGTTTGCCAAGTTATTCTCTGACGTAATCTTCTTAACTACCACATCACCTCTCTGCACTATCTCTCAAATCAAGTGGTATTTACGCTCAATGTGCTTAGCTCTTTTATGGCTTCGTGATTCCTTCGAATTTTCAACCGCACTACTATTATCACAATAAAGTGTAATTGATGCTTGTATCGAGGGAACAACATCCAATTCTTTCAGAAAGTTTTCAAGCCATACTGCCTCCTTGGCCGCCTCAGAGGCTGCTACATATTCGACTTCCATGGTGAAGTCAGCAACACAAGATTGCTTGATACTTCTCCAACATATGGCTCCACCTCACAAGGTAAACACATTTTTTGAGATAAATTTTCTAGAATCCTTATCTGTCTTAAAATCTAAATCAGTATACCCAATCGGAACAAGATCATTCGAATGGTAGACTAACGTATAATCTCTAGTCTTTTTCAGGTACTTGATTATATGCTTAACTGCAGTCCAATGCTCTCGCCCAAGATTAGATTTAAATATGCTAATCATGCCTACGACAAAGTAAATATCAGGTCTAGTTGCATACATCAGACTCCCTACAACGGATGCATAATGGACCATCTTCATCTTCTCTATATCTTCATCAGTCTGAGGAGACTGATCTTTGGATAGAGCAATTCCATGCCTGAAAGGAAGAAATTATTTCTTGGAATATTGCATGCTAAATCTAGCGAGAATAGTATCAATATAAAAAACCTGAGATAAGCCTATTATCCTTTTCTTGCGGTCTCGCATAAGCTTGATCCCAAGGATATGAGCTATTTAACCCAAATCTTTCATATCGAAATGCTTGGACAACCACTGCTTAACCAAAACCAACATGCTCACATTATTCCCTGTAAGCAAGATGTCATCTACATATAGTATTAAAAACGTCACTTTGTCCCCATCCCACTTCTTGTATACACAAGACTCGTTAAGATATTGATTAAAGCCAAAGGTTTTGATTGCTTTGCAGAAACAAGTGTTTCATGCCCTAGATGCCTGTTTTAATTCATAAATGGACCTTTTAAGCTTACACAACATGTGTTCCTTGCCACTTTTCATGAAACCATCCGGTTGTATCATATAAATGCATTTATCAAGACTACCATTTAGGAAAGTTGTCTTGACGTCCATTTGCCAAATCTTATAAACATAATGAGCCGCAATGGATAAGAGAATTCTAATAGACTTAACCATGGCTACCGGCGAAAACGTTTCCTCACGATCGATTCTTTTTTTTGAGTAAACCCTTTTGCTACAAGCCTAGTTTTAAAAGTTTACACTTTTCCGTCTACTCCTCTTTTTTTCCTTATAGATCTACCTACAACCAATAGATTTGACTCCTTTAAGTGGTTCTACGAGATCCCATACTTGATTAGAGTACATGGACTCCATCTTTGATTTCATAGCTGCAAGCCATTTATCAACATCTTTATATTGTAGTACTTGATCGTAATTGACAGATTCGATATTACACTCCTCAGGGATCCTATCATAAGATTCTCCCAAGAGTGTATACCGAACAAGTTATCGTATTATTCTCTCACTATGATTAAGTACTACACCAGCATGCAATTCTACACCATTATGGTCTTGTGGTAGAACCACATTATTTTCAGGAACTTGAGTCTCCATGGCATCCATTGGGATATCAATAACTCTTTCCTGCAATGTAAACTGCTCAACATAACTCCCACTACTTTGAAGGAGTGGTTTTTAGGCACTTGAATTTGTGGGACTTCTTGTCTATCGACATTTCTCCCACTATTATAATGTAATGGTATGTCAATTCCGACTTCCAAGATTGTTTTTGATCATTTGATTTTTAGATGACTCAGTTTCTATTCCTTTTCTCAGTTCCTGTAAAATAAGTTTACTTCTAGAAACATGGTTTATTAAATAATCCTTTTCTAAGAATTTGTTATTTGTATTTTGTTTAGGACAATAGAATAAACCACCTTTTGTTCCCTTTGGATATTCAATAAACACGCACACATCCGTTCTTGACTCTAATTTATCTGTTTTTCCTTTCAGCACATGTGATGGATAACCCCACACCCGAACATGTCGCAGACTAGGCTTGCGCCCAGTCTATAATTTTGTAGGTGTTAAAGGTACTGATTTGGAAGGGACTAAATTCAGGACGTAATTTGCTATTTCTAAAGCATATCCCCAAAAGGAAGAAGGCAAATCAGAATAACTATCATTGATCTAACCATCTCCATAAGAGTTTTATCTCATCTTTCCGCTACACCATTTTACTGTGGTGTTCCAGGTGCAAATAACTGAGACGTAATTTCATATTCTGATAAGTAACTAATAAACTCTGCAGAATGGTACTCACCACCGCGATCAGATCGCAATGTCTTGATGTATTTATTGTGATGCTATTCTGTTTCTGTTTTAAATTCTTTGAGCTTTTCAAAACATTCAGACTTACGTCGCAATAAATAAATATATTCATATTTTGAGTAGTCACATGTGATAGTCACAAATTACTCAAAATCACCTCTTGCATGTACGTTTATTGGACCACACAAATTAGAATGAATTAATTCTAACTTATTACTTGCTTTATTTCCTTTTGAAGGAAAATATCTCTTGGTCATTTTACCCTCTAGACATGATTCACAGGTTGGTAGTGCCTCCACTTTTAACGAACCTAAAGGTCCATCTTTGACCAACCTCGATATCCGATTTAAATTTATATGACTTAGATGCAAGTGCTATAAATAAGTTTCACTCAATTCAGAAGTACGCTTTCTCTTATGTGAAAGATTAATATTATTCAGTTCTATTGGTTCCACAAATTTAGAAGATATATCAATAATAAAAAGATCATCAATCAATATACCCGAAGTGATAAAATGTCTATTATAGTTAATAACATATCCGTTATCAGAAACGTTAACATTATAATCATCACTCAAAATGCTAGAAAGCGAAATCAAATTCCTTCTAACAGAAGGTACATATAATGTGTCTTTTAAAATTAATACTCTATTACTTCCAAACGAAATTGTAATATTTCCTAATGCTAGAACTGGAGCTGCTGAACCATCCGCTTGAAAAATGCTAACTTCACCTCTACTTAGCTGCCGCATTTTCTGAAACCCCGACAAAGAAGTGCAGATATGATTAGTAGCTCCCAAATCTACACACCATGACATGGTAGATATTGCCGCTAAAAATGTTTCAACGACAAATAAATGTGAATTACCTTGTTTGTTATTCAGCTTGGCCAGATAGATTGCGCATTATTTCTTATAGTTCCCAGGCTGCTTGCAGTGAAAACACTTGCCCTTAGCCTTTTTCACACCAGCAGTTGCACCTCTAATAGCTAGTCTCTTATAAGTTTTTTCTTCTTCTGTCCACCTTTCGGCTTAGAAGAGGATCCTTTCTCAAAGTTAAGTGCTACAAGTGGAACTTGTTGTCTGCTAATGGTTTATGCTGCTTGCATCTCATTCAACAATTTCGCCAAAGATAAATTCATTTTATTCATGTTATAATTCAGGTGAAACTACTGAAAACTGTCAGGCAGAGTTTGTAGTATCATTTCAACCTGCGTATCCTTATCAATATTAGCTCTAATGACTTCTAGTTCATTCAGAAGACTCATCATCTTTAGAACATGGTCTTTAACTGATGAACCTTCTGCCATTTTTGTGGTCAGAAGAGCTTTCATGGCAGTCTGCTTTGCCGCACGATTCTGGTCTCCAAACATCTATTTCAGACTTTCCAGTACGTCATAAGCAGACTCCATAGATTGATATTGATGTTGTAGAACATTTGACATAAAAGCCATAATGTAACACTGTATTATCTCATCAGCGTTAACCCACTTTTGATAAGCTTTCAGTTCATCATCTGTAGCATTTTCTCCCGACTTTTCTGAACACAACTCATTAAGTAGAAATTTGTACTCCTCGGAAATTAGGACAATATCGAAATTCGAACCTCAAATTTGTTTTGAGTGAGAATAGCAGTAAGTGGGTTGAAAGTAGTCATAGTTATCGGATAGATAAGCAATTAAATAGATCATAATCAATCATGTAATATGGAATATTAAAATTTAAAACACATCACTTATATATATTTCATGCACCTTGAATAGCAAATTTCGATGGGAAAAACACTACTCATGCAATATACATTACACAGATTCTTCACTCCATAAATTTAGACAGACTCAACTCAGATGGAGAGCATACGGTTAATTTAAATCAAGTGAATTCAAGACCCTAGTTTCATTGAACCAACATGCATACTCAGATTTAGAGTTAATACAAGTAATCAACAACTAGCAATTAAACTATAGTAATTATCTATAATAAATTTATTCGATATGGAAGAAGACCTATAATCAACATGTAAATTCATTACTTCACTAATATTTAATCGTAGAGACTAGAATGATCCTATCATCACTTGTTTAATAACCATACATTTTTCTACAATTTTTATTTATTTATTAGAAAATAGAAAAAGAAATGGCTAGAACACCATCTTTAACAATCATGGTCCTTTTAAAAAAATAGTTAATCATACCAAAATGATAGGTATTGCTCACATGAAAGTTTTGATCACCCACCGACTGTCAAGTTAATAGGAGTTCGTCAAAATACAAACTTTCAAAGTTGTGACTAATTTGGCTAATTTATTTATTTATTTACTTTAGGATACAAAACTGTTTCCAGTATATCCCAACCACATTTCATCATATATGAAAATGATATTCATGATTCAAGAATGAGGAAAAAAATTCAGTTCAAGTTTTTCACAAAAATAATTGTGCCGTTTCAGAAAATCAACAGTGCATGTATATTCAAACGCACAAAATCATGTATTTCGTGTTTCATGTAAAACTCTAGTTATCTAGTTAGATGTAAGCAAACAATTATTGAAAAATAGCATGCTATAAACGCGGAAGCAATTCAAGAACAACTTACATGTAATCTAGTCAACTAGTAATATCGAGATACATAAAACATAAACCGATATGCCTGTTGAATCTTGAATAAAAGTCGTCAATAATATGACCATCCAGTTATATGATATTATGTTGTGTTACCTGAATAATTTCTAGATTTATGTAGTACTTGTGTGGGCAAGTACCTTTTTTCTCTCTTAAAAATTGTAGTTTTAAAGAATGGATTAAAGACCCTTTATATAGAAAAAAAATTTAGGGTCTCAAAACGGTTCTCACAAAACCATGACGTTTTTTCAACCATAACAGTTTTCAAAACATAACCGTTTTGTCTTTTCCACCAAGAAAATTAAATTTAGTAAATTCTAATTATTCAGGCACAACAGGGACCACAAAATTAATTTACGAGGCTCCCTATTATGACATTAATTCGTCTCTTATTGAATTAATCCTACCATAATAAATTACGAATTATTCCACTAAAAATTCATAATTGTACTCCTCAGTTCAATTTCAAATTCTTCCATTAAACCTTATTTAACTCACCATTTAAGATTACAAATACCAATCAATTAAATTAAATTACTGACAATATAATTTATTGAATAATTCCTTTAGACTTTCGCTTAACTTATTTCATGTGTCAGATATAAATCCACATGCAGGGTTTACACATTAAAATTTATAAGCTTTCATAAAGGGGTATCATTAATCTCTAGATCGAGACATGGATTCCATCAACTAACTATTATTTCACAAATGCATATTGTCATCGACCAACTTATGTCACCTTTTAATAAATTAAAATAGCGAATAACATGCATTGCTCATAATAATTATATCAAGATTAAGAGTATTAGTACATTTAATGAACAAGAGAATTTACTTTATATAAAAAGGGCAAAAAAAGGGCAGTCTGATGCACTAAGCTCCCGCTATGCGCGGGATCCGGGGAAGGGACGTTATAAAATACTTATCTCCACTTGGTCTGTTCAATACATTCAGAATGTACTAGCACAAGAAGTTGGAACTGTACCATTCCCATAATCAAGATAAATTATATTTAATCTCGTACTACAATCATTCCGATGGTTTGTCCAATTTTCATCTTAAATTGTGAACATAAACTTTATAACTTATAAGAACTAATGATTTAATCTTTCATGTATTAGCTAAAACTCTATACACCAAATCATTTTCTATATAAGCAAAGGACATAGACGACAAAATAATCTATTTAAAATAAAATTT
The DNA here is from genome assembly GCA_029783415.1 of Anisodus acutangulus. Taxonomy (NCBI): domain Eukaryota; kingdom Viridiplantae; phylum Streptophyta; class Magnoliopsida; order Solanales; family Solanaceae; genus Anisodus; species Anisodus acutangulus. The sequence goes on along the minus strand of CM056491.1, from coordinate 9,527,148 downwards.
TATTAAATAAATAAATAATTATTTCATAAACAATACTATAACTACACACATGGTTCATAGTATATCCTAACAATAAGAACTTATAAACTTCAAATCGTATATCCGCCTCTGGATGCAAGTATTGTGATCCCCCCTCGCTTCATTGGTTCACATTTGACATGTAAATATCTACTCTCCCTGTCTTAATTTATGTGATATAGTTTGATTCAGCACAAAATTTAAGAAATAAAGAAAGACTTTTGAATCTTGTGATCTAAAATAAATCAAAGATATTTGTGTAATTATAAATTATCTCGTTAAGTGTAAAAGGTAAATATTAAAGTTAAATTGTTGCAAAATAAGAAAATATATATTTTTTTGTGACGAACTAAAAAGAAAAGTGTATGAAATAAATTGGGATAGATGGAGTAATATTTTTGCACTTGAAAGGTATTTTACAAACATTTTTTTGGTTCGTTAAAACATTTTCTTGAGCGCTATCATAAAACAAATTATACACTGTTTGAAAACATAATTTATATCCTTTGGGTTCTGATTTGAACTATGCTTTGGGCTGAAGTTGGATTATGCATAGAAGAGTTACGGGCCGCCTGTAAATAGCCCAATTAGAGTGGTCTTGGACGCATTCCTTGAATATTACCCGAACACATGTAATGTATGACAAATAGGGAAATAGTTATGCCGAACTTTCCTATCTCCAACTTTAGTTTGAAATATATCTGTATTCTTCGTTCTTGTTCTACTTCCATTAGTTATTTGTTGTAGCTCATTAAATTTACAAGTGGTTAAACTACATTTCCCTTGTTGCAAATTATCTTAATTATGCTTGCATTTTTGTTCTTATGCGTATTTTATCTATACCCTTTTGCCCTTGATAGATAAATTTAGTCCCTGAATCATCAAAATTGTTGTTTTTTTGTGTTGGCCTACAGGAAGTCTTCAATTATGGAGTGTAACCTGCTTAATTCACTTGGGCAAACCAACTTCCCAAGGTAACTTCTTCAATTCTGGAAGTTTAGTTTTAGGATTTTCTTTATTTGATTTCGAGACTTCATATCCAGGGGCGGATTTAGGGGGTGGGGAGGGTCGGCAAAAAATTATATATATAGGGTAGATTTTCTGTGTTTATGTACATATATTAACTTTTGAATACATGAACAAATGCAAAAGGTTAGCTCAAGCAGTACAAGGTGTTCAAAACGGTCTCTAGCATCCTAGGTTCGATTGTCAGGGACAACATTATTTTTTATGTTAGCTTATGTTTTTTTTTTAACACCTTGAGTGAAAATCCTGGATCCACCACTGTTCATATCATACTGCTATTTGATGCAATGTGGAATCTTGATATGCCTTTCAATCTTTTGAGTTTAAGTTCTATGTAGTAAAAAATATTTTACACAATGGGTCACTCATAAGGTAACTAACCTATTGATACAGGTTGCTACAGGTTCAACTAGACTGATTTTAGCACTATCATTTGTATGCCAACTTGAATCCATTTTTTATGCATATGCTATTTTATTACCAATTTGTGTTTCCTTTTATCCTTTGATCTCATTTTGCTTTATTCTGATCGTACAATCTTGATTATGAAAATGCTGATATATTCTGAATTGGACTTTTATTGGCAATTATAAGGTTCAAGGTGGAAAAAATTGATGGAGTTAGAGGAGATATGGCTTCATACAATTCAAGAATAGGTTTCCATAGGATGCATAAATCATTTTCAGCCCCTAATTGGAAATACAATATACCATGTACCTCTTGGAAAGTATCTTGTGCTCCTGAAAATTTGGAGGAGGAATTTTCAGTGGCAGTATCGGAAAACATAGCAGAGGCTGGTGAGTCAGATCCTGAAGCTTTACCTGAAGAAGTTCCTGAGCGACCTTTGAGAAGCAATGAGGTAAGATTTTCTATGACTCCGTTGCAGACCTTTATTAGAAAACAAAACTTCGTACAAGATCCAAACAAAAATAATAATTTATTCCACCTTATCAATGCTGACTCTCTGCTATCTTAATAGTTGAAGTTACTGCTTGCCGATGCTGAAAGATCGAAGCTTCTCAAGAAATTGAGTGAAGCCAATCGATATAACCGGTTACTTAAGCGAGAGGTACATAATTTTATTGGTTTCCCATTCATATCTCGTAAATTCTTCTTATGAGACTGATAATGTGGATTATTTTCCATCACAAACAAAAAGGAATAAGAGGGAGCCAGTTTCATGTTGATGTTAATTCTTGTCTGGTCCTCGTTAATATTTGACAAATATAGGAACATCTCGGGTACTCTGGCCCTGTTAATAATTCACAAGGTTAGGCATTTGGAAGCATATTTGCAGCTTATGGCAAAATTTTTAAGCTAACATAAGGATTAAGGTGGGGAATGGTAGACATGCTAGGTTTCGGAAAGATGCTTGGACAGGTCGCACACCTTTGAAGATCAAATATCAGGACCTTTACTTGTTTCGCTACTAATACAGGTAGTCTGGTCGTTGGAATAGTAGATGCTGGTGCGTTAGTTTTAGAAGGAATTGTTTTGATTGGGAGATACCTAGAATGGATCTCCTGTTGGAGGATTTAGATAAGGTGGCGCCTAATGTTGAAGTTCCTGATAGCTCTTTTTGGACAAGGCAAAAGAATGACATCTTCTCTGTTAATTCATGTTACAAAAAGTGGCCCCTTACAATGTGTTGTTTTATGTGGCTGGTTACACATGAGGCTTGTGTAAACTCAAATCAAACTATGGAGAAGAGGTTTGGCATCATGCAACAGGTATTTATGTGCAAAAGAGAGGAGGAAACCGGCAGCCATCTCTTACTACACTGCCCAGTGGCTAACCAGATATGGTCACTATTTTTTAACCTTTTCAAAATACCTTTTGTCATTCCCTATACAGTAAGGGAGTTACTGATCAGCTGGAGTGCTGAAGGTATGAGGAAACTATCCAAGGAAGATCTGGAAAAAAATTTGTGCTTGGGTTTGCTGGGTATTATGGCAGGAAAAGAATGCTAGACACTTTGGAGGGAATGTTGATACTGTAACTGTACATAAGAGCAATTTTTTATGCTTCTGGTTTTTGGCTTTTTGGTGTAATCTTTAGGATGTAAAAGATGAAAATAGCTTGGCAGATTTCTAGAGTCACTACATGGATAAGAAACTGTACAGAAGGAACCCTTTCTTTTTGTTTTCGTATAGACGACTCCCTAACTTTGTAATATCCTTATACCATCTTCGTTCCATGCTATTCTTCTATTACTAATATACTATTACTTACCTGGTCAAAAACTTCTTGTCAGGTCCTCATATTGCAGATGCTGTATTTCATATGTCTTCACCAAGTGGATTCTAGTTCCACTTTTGGCTTGTTAGATTAGAGTAGTAGCCTACCTCTGATTTGCAAGTTTATGATTGAAGCCCCTAAGTTACTTATAGTCAGATGAAAATATAGTTACTGTCTTAGTTCTGCAGAAGTATAGTTTTAATGAGAGTTGAGATGGTTTGGGGATGAGCAGAGGAGAGACACATGCCCCAGTGCGGAGGTGTGAGAGGTTGGATATGGACGGGTTCAAGAGGGGTAGAGGTAGGTCGAAGAAGTATTGGGGAGAGGTGATTAGACGGGATATGACGCAGGTGCAACTTATTGAGTACCCTAGGGGGTTGTGGAGGACACGGATTAGGGTAGAAGGGTAGTAGGTAGTCGAGCGTAGTCCTACTTACGCTTGAAAACTGGTAGTTGTAGTGTTATTATTGTAGGCCCGCTTAGCCTATTATACTAATAGGCGCAGTATTGCTTTATAGTCCCCTGTAGTTTGATTTCTGCTGCTATTGTCCTTTAGTGTACTTTGTTTAGCTTATTTACCTACGCTAGTTACTGCTTACTTTTTCGGAATGCGTTATCATGACTTATTCGCTTTTGATACCCGCATTTTCATACTACTTTAAATTTTTTTCTGACCGGGTCTGACCGTTTCTCTTTCTTTGCTGTTGCTTTGCTTTTGCTGTTGCTTTGCTTGTGCTTATGCTCTGTCTTGAGCCGAGGGTCTCTCGGAAACAACCGCTCTACCTACCAAGGTAGAGGTAAGGTCTACGTGCACTCTACCCTCTTTAGACCCACGTTGTGGGATTTCACTGGGTATGTTGTTTTGTTGTTGAGATGTGTTTCTAAGATTCCTTGATGCAATAGGTGAATTAAACCCACTGATAGTTGTGTGAAGTTAAAGGTTTATGGATACAGAAAAATGATGGAAAAATGCTTTGCATGGAACCTCTTTTTTTTTTTTTTTTTTTGTTTCTGCGGTGATGGACAATTAATATGCTATATCACTGCAGTTGCAAGCTAAGGAGGATGCGCTGGTTAATTTCAAAAGTGAACTTTCAGTCGTTGAACTTGAGCTTCAGGTCTGCTTCTTCTGTGATTGGTTGTTATTGTAATTTTATTGCTTCAGATCTAGTTGTTGCAAGTATTTGGTTCATTTGCATACAAGTTAAGGGGACACGAGAAGATAAAAGTTAAACGGCAACATTTGAGTGGGATTTCAACTCTAACAACCGGTATTAGCAGCTTACGGAGTATAAAGATAGCTTATATTCCATTTGCTTTGCAGGTTTTGGTTAGACTGGCTGAAGAAATTTCTAAATCTGCTATCCCAGCCGGTTCAAGAAAAGTTAATGGGAGATATATCCAGTCGCACCTATTTTCACGTTTGGAAGGTATCATTACCCTACTGGACGCTTCCTTAAACTGAAGACCAGACTCTTTGCAATGCTAGTGCGAGCTTATTTAGATAAATGTTTATGGATGAGTTTAACCTGATATTTCCATGATTGCTGTCTTAATACTTACGTTCTGAAGCCATACGAGAAAAATTGAAGGAGCAAATAAAGGACGTGGAAGCTGTACAAGCCAAAGAGGTTCCTTTATCCTGGGTTGGGGTAGCAGAGGTGAGTTATTGAGGAAGTTTCATCAGTGTCTGCTAACCATGTTGGAACTGTGGAATTCCTTGCTTTTTGTCTAGGTTTATTATGCATTTGGTGGCTCATACCTGACAATTAAAAACTGTACAATTGGAACAGACATGCAACCCTCTACTAGCTTAAGATTCTTTTGTGCATTGTGAAAATTGGAAACTTTGAAGCTGTATCAGTTAGTCTGGTGTTACTATCATTCTGTTCGGCCTATTGAGATTAAACTGGAAAGAGCACTATATCATTTTCCCCTGGTTTTTCATCAGTGCTTTCTATATTCTATTTATTGGAACCTGAAACAGATACCGTGTCTCCATCTCCAAATAAAGTAAAATTCCGTTAAAAGTTTTTCGCCTTAGTTTAATTGGAAAGCTCTGTTGATTGCTTTCTTGAGAACGGAATAGGCCATGTCTTATCTCTGGAATTTCCTATAGCCTTACGTGGCATCTGGACTTTTTAGCGTGATTTACCCAGATTCCTTGCAACCTTTCTCGCTTATTCATTATGTAAGCACTTATTAAGAAACCAAGCCTTTCAAGTAGGGCTTGAAAGAATCTAGGTGACCCGATGAGATGATAAGATAGGTGGAGGAAAAGTTTTTTTTTTTGTGGCAGGGATTCAAATGCTGTTTCATAATCAACAGCTTTTCCCCTAGCTGGATGAAATTTTATTGACTAAGAAAATCGAAAATCATGTCACTAGTGAAAATCAACTCTACTAAGTGTGGTGATTCCTCTATTTCTTTTCTTCAGTTTAACAAGTTAGATTTTTCTCATTGCAAATGAGTATATGTGATTATGTGTACCATGTGTGCTAGCATATGCATTTACACGAGAATATTCTTCCCATTATTGGTGTATCCTGTGGGATCAACTTTAAGGCATATGTCTTGTAACAATGAAGACAAAATTTGGTATCATTTGTGAAGAGATGGAGGTCTGCATGAGCCTTTTGGCTATTTAGATTCAACCCAGTGAGTTGTTGGCTAGGGGGTACTACTCCTATTGGGCGACTCCACACTAGATGTGTACTAGTCAATTAGGGCATGGTTGTGTACATGACGCTTCTTTTATGTGTCTAAGGAGAATGAATAAATTGTGACAGCCCCTGTTTGACATTTTAGGCAACCACATGAATTATATTTTGATTAAAAAGACAAACGCAATGGAGGTAGGCTTGAAACTGAAAGTAAATTTCTGATTTGCTCAAGTTATTGGTTCCTGCAAAATCCCTTTTATGTACAAGGAACTTTCGATCCAGAAATTGGCACCGAGTTTTCTACTATCACTTAAAATGTTTGGGTACACACTTTGGCGGCTGATTACAGAAGGCATTATGACCTTGAATTTTGATTTTCTTTAGAGTGTACAAGTAATGGGCTCCTTTGATGGTTGGAGTCAAGGAGAGCAGTTATCTCCAGAGTACACTGGCTCTTATATGCACTTTTCAGCTACATTGTTTCTAAGACCTGGAAGGTATGTTTCTCTGCTAACACAGAGTAAATCTGTCCTTGCACTCCCCCCCCCCCCTCTCCAGACGATTAAGTGTAATTGTTTTTTCCTTTAAAAGATATTTTTTGTGTCTAGGTACGAAATTAAGTTCTTGATTGATGGCGATTGGCAACTATCTCCAGAATTACCAACTACTGGAGAGGGGCTAACAAAGAACAATTTATTGGTCGTCGAATAGCTCGTTTAACTAGCATGGGATGTATATCTTCTGAAATAACAACTTATTAATCGCAGAAGTTCCTTTCATCAGCATGTCATGTCTATCTGCTGAAGGTTAGTGCTCTAGGAGTGAAATGCCGTCTCTCGTGAGGATGTGGATATCAAGCCTGTCAATTAATTTAATGAACTGTTTGGAAAATATTATAGTGTAGGAACGTTAAGCAAGCAATGTTTTCATTGTATATATGCTAACTATCCACTACAACGTAGCTTTTAAGTCTGTACTAATGCATAAGCTTCAGCCATAAATGTGTTCATTCATGTCATTTGTCTCTGGAATATTAATTAAGGGAGGAATTGATTCAAAAGCTAACTCATGAGGCAGGATTGTTCTAGATCAGGCCTCAACCATGAGTTACAACTCTCAAATCACAGTGTTGACAGTATATAATGGGTGTCCTAATATATATAAGGGCGTTAAAAATGATTTATTAAGATTTTAGACTTCCATTGTTTCTCTTTTAAAGTTTTGAGTTGAATGTTCAGACTCTTAGCAAATGATTAAAGTAATTTCTCAATAATGTTGAATTATTTTATAAAATGATCTTAATTTTCCTTTTCCTCGCCAGCTAAGTTCTATCATCTAGTGTCAAGACCATGAATTTACATCGATACAAGTGATGAATCAAGGTGTTAATCGACCGTCCATAGTGATGCATTGCAATAACCTCCCATTGTTTTAGTTGTCATAAACTAAAATACTACTAGTATTGTTTGTGAGGATTCTTTTGGGTTTCTCAGAGGAATCTGAAAACAATAAAGAATTGTTTCACACACCAATGAGTGTCCAATTTGTCTGGCCCATCCCTTTCATAGTACTCCCTACATTAAATCTGATCATTCAAAAATACAAATCAAAGCCACGACATTAATATATATAAACCTCAACCTCCCCAATATTATAGTACTAGCTACTATTAAGATCACAAAGGGGTTGCTGGCTTTGTCCTAAACAGCAAACGAAAGGGCATAGCTCTTTAAGAATTATAGTTTATGTACAGCTTACTTCATGCCTGGTAATTGTTAAAGTTTATATAATTCTTTTTGAGACATCTGGTAACTTGGTAAAACTGTTTTATTTTTCTATACAATAAAATAGTAACATCTAAACGACTTATATATCCTTATTCCTGTGGAAAAAAGCATTTAATAATTCTTGTTTCAACTTATCTTTTTTATACTACTCCCTCTGTTTCAATTTATGTGAACCCTTTATTATTTGGGGAATCTATGAGGTGGTCATGACTTATAGTACTTTTAATGTAGTTTCTAAATATATAAATTTTATTTTTACAAACTTGAAAAATCTATATCAAAATTTAAGGTCAAAGTTATAAAATTTGACCCTTGTACTCCGAAAAGGTTCACATAAATTGAAACAGAGAGTATTTATCTTTTGATTATTTGCTTCTTATAAATTTGACTGAGGTAATTAATTAGCAGTTTAGATAATGGCGAAGCTAAGGATTTTAAAGGGATCCGGAAAAATACATAAATATCAGATTTAACGGGCATTTGATCTCTTGAGCTAACTTGTGGGGTTGAGTTAGGTCCGATGTTCATTTCTTTAGCAATAAAGCAACTCTGGAATCACCTTTTCGCGCAAGGGGTTCGAACCCCTTGGCTGAAAATTGTACATATGAGGTCAAATCATTTTATTTAAAATATATATAGTAAACGTTGAATCTCTTTTGCTTCTTCATAAATTTATGTTGGAAATAATAATTCAAAGTTGTAGAAAATCAAATTTGATTAGGATTTAGTATTATAATCCATGTCTAGTTAGAATTTATAATTAGAATTAATATAGGAATATGTTTTTCTGTTTTGAGTCAAAGTAGATTTCATATTATTATAAATAGGGGTGCGTTTATCAATAAAATATTTTCCTTCAAATGGATATCAGAGCTTCTACGATCCTGGTAGAAGATCAAAGAGTTTCCACTGCTGGCGGGCGGCTATAACCAATATATGTCGCCCCTCTAGCCAAAGAATTATGTATGCAAACATCAGATCAATGATATATGCATGAAGAACTATCATGCTGAGAAGAACTAAAAAAATTGCAGGTTCAAAAGAGTGCCAGCAAATATGGCACACGAGGAAGATGAAGAAATCAACAAAATTGGAAGGTTGGAGAGAAAGTGCTCCAACAATTGAAAATTGGAGAGAAGTGCTCCAACAATTGAATGTTGATTAGAAGTGCATCAACTATTAGAGGTTGGAGAGAAGTGCTCCAACACAACCAAGAAAGAAAATAATGGGTATTAGAGAGAAGTGCTCCAACACAACCAAGAAAGAAAATAATGGGTGTTAGAGAGAAGTGCTCTAACTATTGAAAGTTGGAGAGAAGTTCTCCAACACAATCAAGAAAAAAAATAATATGAGTTGGAGAGAAGTGCTCCAACAATTAAAGGTTGAAGAGAAGTGCTTCAACAATGGAAGATTGGAGAGAAGTGTTCTAACAACAACGACGATTATGGGAATTGTAGACAAGTGCTTCAACAAATTGGAAGATGGTGACAAGTGCATCAAAAGTTAGATATATAACTTTGAATTACGGGAGAATGTTAGAAATAATAATTCAAAGTTGTAGAAAACTAAATTTGATTAGAATTTGGTATTTTAATTCATGTTTAGTTAGAATTTATAGTTAGAATTAATACAGGAATAAATTTTCTTGTTTGAGTTAAAGTAAGTTTCATATTATTATAAATAGGGATGCTATTAGTTATTTTAATAACAAGAAAGAACAAAGAGAGAGTAGTGAAAATTATAGAGATCCTTTCGTTTTATCAATAAAATATTCTCCTCCACACTAATTGTCCGTATATTTATTCTGTGTATGGTATTTATAGTCTTTCTATTTATTCTTTAATTGTAAGCATTAATTTGGTTGGAACACATTAACTTGTCATATGCTGTCTAGTAATTGCTTTGTACGTACGTATAGAAGAAGAGGCTTAGCATTTTCCCAGAAAACAAAGAAGGAATCCGTGTCCATTTCAACAATCACATCCTTTCCCTTTCTTCTGATAAACTCCCAAAAGTCCCGTACTTGAGGCTAACCCTTTCCCTCCACGCCTTCTTTTTTTCTTCATTTGGTGAAGCCTGTGCAACAAGCACCTGCTTGAATGGTTCATCCCATTAAAATTTGGATGCCCTCTCTACTTTTTCTCTCCTTTGGCTCTGTTAAACAAGCCTGGTACTACCGTTGCATTGGCCTTGATCCTTGAGACATATCTTCATATAAATCCGTCACATCTTTTTCGTTGTGACTAATAACTACAGTTTTGTAGCTTCTTGAGAATATAAAAAGATTGAGAATAAGAAAGAAAGGATGATGTCGAGAAAGTTGATGAAATCATATTCTGAGAAAATGTCCATTCAGACTCCAATAAAGAAGGTGAAGAGTACTAGGTTTTTGATCACGGTGAATGTGCTGGGAAGTGCTGGACCTTTAAGGTTTGTAGTGAGTGAGAATGATAAGGTTGCTAAGGTCGTTGACACTGCTCTGAAACAATATGGTCGCGAGGGCCGACTTCCTGTTCTGAGTTCTGACGTCAATGATTTCTTTTTTTACTCAGCCAGTGCTGGAATTGATGGTAAGTACACAACATATATCTTCCGATTCCTTCTTTCTTTAACCCCAATATTTATCTCAAGAGAACTAACAGTATATGCACTTACTCTTAAGAGGTTGCGAAAAGGCGTGCTGAATCAAACAGATCAAATCAATAAACGGGTCAATGACCCAATTACTCACCCGAAGTTTTTTTTCCTTCAAAATAGGTTGGGTCAACAACAACAACATACCCAGTGTATTTTCATAAGTGAGGTCTGGAGATGTTAGATTGTATGCACCTTACCCCTACCTCATGGAGATATAGAGGTTGGGTCAATATAGGTCAAATTATGGATTATAACTTGGCTCGCCCAACCTTCTCTTTTGTCATTTAGCTGGTTGAAAAAATGTGAAAGCTAATGTGTTTGTCTTAATTTATTAGATTAAGTTTTTTCACATTTACATAATTGTCAAACTCCAGGTTTGATTTTGTATGTGTAAGTTTGAGTTGCATTTTGATCCATTGGGTTACACTATTTTGTCCTATGTTGCTTGAATCCTTCAAAAGTAGCATTTTTGGAGGACCGGCATGTGTGTGGCAGCATTCTTTTGAGGATTCGAGCAAAAATCGAGTTTGACCTCAACTTGACTGGTTATTTCGAGACCAATATGTTGGATCAAGTTAACAAACGGGTCATAGTCATTCCATATAAACTTACACGGGAGGGTTGATTTTGCTGCCTAAACTTACTCTACACAACTCAAATCTCTAATCTACTACTCCTTCATGATCGACTGAAGCCTCACTCGTTTGAGTTAATCTAATCGCGTTGCTTACTTAAGCTTTTGATACATTTCGGAGCAGTGACAACCCTTGTTTCTGAACTGATTTTCAGCTCTGGGACCATCAGACATGATAGGGTCATTAGGAGTGAGGAATTTCATCCTCTGTAAGAAGCAAAAGCAGCCACTGATGACAGAAGGAAGGTCACATGGGATTGCTCAGAATGGAAAAGGGGGGTGGAAGGCTTGGCTGACTAAGTCCTTTAGCTTCAAGATTCATTCCCACTACTGAAGCATTTTCTTCTTCGTTATGAGTATATCCTGTGCTCGCTCTCAAAGCACTTGCGTTTGTACTTTGTAAATGAGTATGACAATTCACATTAATAAATGATGTATACATATGCATCAATTCCTTAGTCACTCGAAATGAGATATGAGAATCAACTTCCTTGGCTGCCTTCGTTACTCTTTCTGATCTTCCATAATTTTATCTTCTTTTTTCTTGGGCTTGTAAACAGGTTCAGAATGGTTGTATAATTGCATTTTCCCCCTTAACGATGCCGAGGCAACAACAAACTGCATTATCACAACAGATAATGTTCATTATTTTTTCCAAAAGCATGCTGAACTTTTAGTTCAACCAGAAAACAAATTCTAACCATAAGATAGCAATACCTCCTTTGTTTATCTTAAAGCATTTTGGAGACTAACAAATTAGAAATTACTCCGAAGCACACACCTTTAATATTTGATTATATTTTCAACAACATAGAGTGTTGTCATGTGTATTGATTTGTGTCCATTTGGAAATAATTAACCTTTAGGTTATTTACTCAATGCTTTGGGATGTGAATGTATTCTTTTTCTTTAGTACCAAAAGATTCGTATCTTGTATTATATATTACGTAGCATCATTACACAGTATTTAGATAAAATACACTTTTAATATTTGATTATATTCTTGCAACCTTCTAAAAATAGTTTCTTGAACTTAAGGCATACTAATTAATGCTACAAATTGGAATAGCAGTGATACAATTTACATCCTCTGCGTCACAGCCTTCAACGGAAATAGCATAAAGAATGAATTAGGAAAACTTTCCTTCTCATAAACATCTAGAAGATCATTATAAGTTACAACTTCCCCGCAAAATAATTGAAGTGTTAAAGGTATATATAAGAGCGATTAAAATGATTTATAAAGATTTTTAACTTTCACTCATCACTTTAAAGTTTTGAGTTGAATGTTATTAGAACATTTTTTTTTTAAAAAAATTCTGGATGTTTTTAATGTTGACTCATTCCATATATATAATGGCATATCTGAATTTTCTTTTCTATGCCAACCCCTTATTTTAAAGTGCTATTTCTAATGGTGAGGTCACGAAGTAAAATAAACCTCAATATCCAGTTACGAATCATGATGGAGGGAAGTACTTGGCTGTGCCTAATGAAACATTGCAATTATTCTATGGTTTAAGTTGTCATCATTTACTTAAACAGTACTCATGATGTATATGGATTTCTTTTAATTTTAAGAGGAATCTAAGAAAGAAAAAAATATTTTTCCATACCAATAATGTCGCATTTTTAAGTTGTTATTCACCACCAGCCTACACATGCATTCTTAGATACTAAAATTAAAAAATAAATCAAGTGGCTTATGTAACATAATTTGATTGAATCCATTATGGAAGATAAATCTAAACAAATCGTTATTTTGTTTTCCACCGGTTCTTTATCTACTCTGCCAAAGAATTAAATTTTGAGTATCGAAGAAAATTAAGGCCACCACTTTATTTTTTTTTTCTTTTTCTAACAACTTTAAAATAAACGTCAACCTCCCTAATATTATAGTAGCTCTATTACCATTGCAAAGGGGAAGGTGTGAATCGTCCTAAACAGCAATCGAAAGAGCATTACTCATCATGGGTACTATAACGACTCCGGGACTTAAATGACCCACAAAATGGGATTTTGAACCAAAATAACTCATAAAAAAGATAACATAAGTACTTTTTGTGCAGTAAATTTATGCACAAAAGGACTTAACCGTAACGGCACGGTTTAGTCCTTTTACGTAGAAATTTACTGCGCAAAAGGAGTATTTAAACCATAACAGACTTGGCCATTTTCAAGTCACTCTTCACCTTCTCCATTTTCACTATTTTACCATACTTTAGCTCCCCGAAAATCATGTTTCAAATCTTCGAAACGTCAAACTTTGCTATAGAACCCGATGTTTGTGATTGTGGTTATTATTGTAAGCTCAAGTAATCAAGGACCCAAGATAATCCGGGTCGTCGTTTTTGACGTTGTAAAGTGCCCGATGTAAGTATTTTTACACGTTTTTAGGGTTTAGAGTTTTTTCACGTTATCTACATATTTACTTTCAAAAATTGATTTTCTTGTAATGTTTATAGATTATGAATGACTGCAAATATTTTCGATGGGAAGATGACATTCTCGTGGATAAAACGGTGGCGGCGAAGTTTAAAAAGTCGCTTGTTGATAGAGATACTGCGACTTCACGTATCACTAGAGATACCGTGAAGTTTGATTTGCAGTTTCAACTTATGAAAGTTCAAGAAAAAATTGACATTTTGGAGGTCTTGCTAAAAGAATCCGAAGAAAACTAAGTTTTTTCAATGATAACCTTAGAGACACTCAATACGAGAATAATGCTTTGAAAGATAAATTGAAATTTTGGAAGATGATTTGTGTTATCTTGTTGTTGTTTATTGTTTTTATGTATTTTGTTTATTACGTTTATTATTTCTATGTATCTTGTTTTTATGTATTTTAGGTTAAGTTTATTATTTCTATGTATTTTATTTTTACTTGTTGCACGTTTTCATGTATTATGTATTTCCTATATATTTTAAATGTATTATGTAATCGACACCTTTTATGTACTAATTTATTTGTATTTTCATTAAAAATTATAAATTCTTGAACTTTTTATGTATTATTAACTCTAAGGTGCTTATATAAATTAATAATAGACTATAACAATCAAAGCAAAATTAAACATACTAATTTTCTTCAAATTGATGACTTCATCATAAATTAAAAATATAAATAAAATCATGAGTCCGGAGCTTAATTACCCAAAAACTAAGCAAGTGAACCAAAATAACCCATAATCATCATTAGAATAGAAGTCCTCAATGTCGTCATCAGAACAATATTTTGGGTTTCTTAAGACATATCTTTTTTCTGTAGATGTTAGTTCTCTACCTGTTGATGATGTTTGTTCTTCGACCAACTTTAGCATGTAAAATCTACTACGTCTTGCTAGCATTCTGTTATTTTATTTTCTAATCCTCCATACGGCAACCTCGCAAGAATGTTGATCAGTTCGAGGCATGGTCATTGAGAACCTTGTTGGGATTTGAGCGTTGAGATTTTCTAAGTCACGAACAAGATATTATGATTCGGCATGTCGATATGACCATTCTCGGCGTAACCCGCAATAATATTCTCGTCCATCTGAATATTTCACATTACAAAAATCATCATTGCGCTCTATAAGAAGGTGGGGTTTCAAATTATCTATCTTGAATTCATTGTTATCAAGATAACTTGAATCATCGAAATAGCTGCTATGATTTGAGCTATTATCCCCACTGTTATTATGATAATTTGGAAGGAATACCGACTAATCTACATTTCTATTACTCAACATTGAATATGTTATAGTTTAATAACAAATGAAAGGATACTTATATAGTTGCAAACCCCAAGTACCATTGGGGTCATTATTATAACCCTACCTACCTACTTTATTATAAAAAATATTAATAGGATCACGAGGAGTCATCTTCATCGGACATCTCACAGTCCGAATCCCACTTGGATATGAATCTGACGTAACCATATTGACCATAGTCTTCCCTGAGGCAACATATTTTAATCCAATTGTTCTATTCACGAAAATGATTAAGAGCACAATTGAACTCTTGTGGTGTACCACAAGGCATACACCACAAGGCATTGATGTAGCACAACTTTTTGGATGTTTGAGTCCGAGTGCCCTCAAGTTCTGTTCTAGCATTTCAGCCTCCCTAACACACCAATTTCACTCAACTCTCATTGTATTATTTGTATCTGTGGTTCGGGTTATTTGAATATTTAAATCATCATCTAGTTCTCATGTCCTACTCATTGCTTCGAATATGTTTGGTAGGATAAAACATGTAATAGAACCAATATTAGAAAATTGGTTCCAAATTGACATGACAACTCGTTTTAATGTGAATGCTAGTTGTTCGTCATTCATGTTGTATATTACTCCTTGATTTGACAATACTATGCTCGCTTTTGATCGATTTATATGACACACTTATATTGCGCAACTTTTACATGCGTAAAATATGATGTTTCGGAATGACATCCTTGATTTGACAACACTATGCTCACTTTTGACCGCTTTGTCTGGCACACTTATATTACGCAATTTTACATGCGCAAAATATGATGTTTAGGAATGACATCTTTGATTTGACAACACTATGCTCGCTTTTGACCACTTTACATGACACACTTATATTGCGCTACTTTTACATGCACAAAATATGAGGTTTCGGAATGACATCCTTGATTTAAAAATACTATGCTCGCTTTTGACAGCTTTATATGTCACACTTATAATACACAACCTTTACATGAGCAAAATATGATGTTTCGGGATGACATCCTTGATTTGATAATACTATGCACGCTTTTGACCGCTTTACATGACACATTTATATTGCGCAACTTTTACATGAGCAAAATTTGAATTTTCGAAATGACATCCTTGATTTGACAACATTATGCAGGCTTTTGACCTTTTTATATGACACACTTATATAACGAAACTTTTATATAACTCATTTTGTTAAGAACTTTTATATAATTCATTCGGTTAAAAAAACTCACATTTTAAAAATGCCTAAAACTATTACATTCAATAGTTGGTTCAAAAATAGACAAAAAAGTGAGGGTAGCTCAAGAAGTCATCATGGTAGGATAGAAACAAACACAAACACAATTGAATCAGATTTTAAAAAAGAGATATTAAGATGTTACACAGATTTATCTGATGAAAAATTGTATGGTATGGTATTCTTTGTCACTTCCGGAGTCCTTTTCCTCTTTAAATAGGCTGAGGGAGACTTTGGAGGTTTTGAAGACTTCTTTTTCTTTGTTACTTGGGCGATATGGCGACCAGATGCAGCCAGATCGAGTACCGAATTGGGAAGAACCAGAGCGGCCAAATGAGCTATCCTCGAGAGTGAGGTGCCTTTTGGCAGACCTAGTTACAAAAACAAAAATGATGAAAATTGCATACACGAAGAAATGAAAGTAAAGAAGGGGTTCGGAAGATGCTAATCGTGGTTTTGTGCTTTCCATCGGTCTTTGGAAATCATTTTTCATGTCCGGTCTTTGTGTAGATGAACACTCATGGACGGTTGAGTGTTGATCCGGATGCAAGAGACACCGAGATGAGGTAGCAGTTGGGGAAAGACCGAATAGTGTCCGAGTCAGTTGACACCAGATGAACAACCGGTGTCATCCAACGTATATCCGTTCTGGATATGACGTCAATCGTTACTCCTTTATCATTAAGGAGGCTTTATTAGCTTTAATTGTATGTTATTTGAGTGGGAATCTCGGGTATTAATGTCTTATTTCATAGCTATAAAAGGAGCACAACCTTCATGTTGGAAGGACATCCAATTCTGATTACTAGTACTTGTGAGATCAATTCTATTGAAATTATAATCACTAGATCTCATTTTTGGCTCGAAACCAAAGTAATTTAACCAAGGCACGGACCAATCTTGCTGAGAAGATTCATCAGTTTACAACATTTCAAGCTAATTTTCTTACTTGTTTTTTTTTTCATTTGCTTACTTATTATTAATCGATTATCATCTTATATTACAAATCAAACCACATATTCTTAAAATCACTTACAAATTTAATTGTAACTTTTTGGGGCTAAACAATTACATTAATAAAGATGTGTATATGCATAAACTCCTTATGTAACTCAAACGGTTATAATGATACTCAACATCCTTGGCTGCCTTCATTAGTCTTTTCGATCTTCCCTAAAGTTTTGTTTCTTCTAGGGCGCACGTGTAGACAACCCAAAATTTTGATATATTGAGTTTGGTTGTGATCAATTGTATGTATATTCTATTATATTTTCTGCATACATATTCATAGTTACAATTGAAAATAGTGTGTTTAGTTGAACCAATGAACACCTCTAGAGTCCGTCTCTGCGCATGTGGATTGTAAGAACAAGCCTAAATAGCATAAGCATGAGCCTTTATGCTAAAAATAAAAGCATATTTAAGAAGAGTAACGTCGGAATGGTGGCAAATCAAAGCACATTCCAGCGTTTTTGTTTGAGGAATAAAGGTTTAATTAAATCTTTGTAAAAGCAGAGGCTCAAAAAGGAAGCGTGATTTTTGAACTGATGATTTATTCGAAATGGATCATTATTACTATATCTTAACATCATTTTAATTAGTTATTGGTCTATTTAACCTTAGAACCGAATCTTCAAGCTTCGACCTATGCAGATGTTACTACTTTATTCTGATTGTATTAATTAAAACCATCCCCTATGAAATAGTTTCTGGTAGTTTACACCTGTATAAAGTTGTTGGTTACAATGGTGCAGAAAACGGAAATAAGTAACTGCTAAGTATTACAACAAACTGAAATTACAATAAACTTGAATAAGAAACTGAAATAGTTTTTGGTATGCTGAGTCGAGTGATGACACTCTGTCTTTAAGACAAGATTGCCCCATATGTATTATTTCTACGTCCTGGACAATTGTCTCTCAAGATAAAACAGCAAATGAACAAATGAGCAAAGGAAACTCAAGTGTTACCTTGAAGAATTTTGAGTAATGAAATGATGCTGGAAGGTAGTAGGACTGATTTCATTTGTATGTTTCTGTGTGTCTCAATAATTGTGCAAATGCTCATTTATATAGTTCAAGCAGAGGACTTACCAACTGCCCACATAATTGCTGTTACTGACCAAGTAATGACAATTATGGAGGTAGTAATTCACCAAAATAAATGGTGAATTGATGTGCAACGGATTGACATTTAGGGAGAGTAATTCAGCCAAAATAAATGACTGAATTGAGTGCAAATTAAGGCTGGTTGACGTTCCAGAAACCAACAGCAAAGTTCTCTGCCCAATTTTGAGTTACTTGAAACTTCAGGGACCAAACTGTAAATATAAAATAATTCTGGTCCAAAAAGATAATATCAGAAGAAGCACATCCCACAAACCCACAACCAGACGGGCGGGTGGCGGCGGCGCGCGTGTGGGCTTATCCTCGAACCGAAGCACATCTAGGTCCTCCCTCCTTTAAACACATGGGATACCCCTTGGGGTCCCAAACCCCAAGCCAACTTTGAGACTTATAAACTAAACAAATCTTTCTTCCCCCACCGATGAGGGAGAATTGGTCTAAATACCACACTTTTCCACGCTTCAAACACCTCACTTCGTGGATCAATATCTCTTTCATTTCTCAACGAAATTTGACGATCTTTGGCCCTACGGTCATCTACTTACTTAGTAGATTATGCACGTGTGAAGAACCGGATTCTCCAATATGCAGAACACTAGTATTTAAGTCATTAAAGTTGATTAGACGCAACTCCCGCCAAAGGTAAATTTCCAACAAAAGTTAGAATCTCTGCGGTTCTCAATATTAGGCTACGTTACTGGCACTGTCAAATAATCTTTGCATATTTTCATTTGATAAAAGAAAAAAGAAAAAGTAGTCTCAACCCCTAAAAATGTTGGGATTTTTTTTATCACGTTTATAATACTACTAGTTCTTGGTGTGTTCCATGCTAATCAGTACAAATTAAAAAAAAATCAAATAGAAAATGAAAGTTGAAAAGGAGAAAGAAATTCTGCTGCTTAAGATTTTCGTTTCTGGTACAGTAAAGAATAAAATGGATACTATTTGCTATTAAATAACAGTAGATTATGTTGCTTAGTAAAAACTTGCACAAACGATAATATACAATTTTATGTGTACTCATAAGAAGTAAAAGAAAAGTTTTAAAAACGTCACCTGTTATATTTTAATTTAACAAATGTTCTCAATAATTTAGTGCAACAAATCCATGAAACTTCTTAAAACTATAACAATTCAAGCTCCAAAGTTCAATGTTGTCAGAGGTTTAAAAGGTATGGGAAATAAAGGCAACACAGAACTAACCAATAGAATGTTGATATAAAAATTGGTGTTTGTTATGAGAATGTTGTAAATCATAACATGAGATTTAGAGAACGCAAAAATGTTTTTGTATGGATTCTATGACGTCTACCATACCACTCTGCGAGATGCATATACTTCTGCGACAAAGAGAACCATGTTTGCAACAGTACTAGATATTCTAATAGCAACTCTCTCACACTTCTTAGCAGTTTTCCTGTTCCATTCTTCTATATTAAAAAAAAACAAATGATCAACTGTTAAAAATTTAGAAAAATTAAATTCAGAGAAGGAAAAATAGCTGGTCTTGTGTGCTAAAAAGAAATAAATAAAAGTCATCAAAGCCTTTGATAATCCAACATATATTTATACTCTTTGCTTGTTTCAATGTAAACTCCCACAAATTCTTTAACAACCTGCATCAAGAGTTCAAGACAGTGAAAACAAAACAAATGAAATGCCTATTTTAAAGAATTCTCAAATTACGAAGATCTTCGCCTGTCTACGAAATGGTTGTGAATGCCTATATTTATAACCTAAGAATATTAAAATTATTAAACTGGATGTTATATTTAGAGGAATTCTAAGAGTTCTTTTCTAACTTTTAAAACGTAAGAACTTGAGACATTTAACTTTAGGATTTATAATTTCTAACTGTTACAATTTTCGGAAATCATTTAGTTGGTACAACTCTCCATTATCCACATTTATACAACGCTTAAATCTCACATTTACTACAACCCTTAGGTTACCCCTTCTAAAACCATCTGCTGAAACTAAAATAAGGGATTAAAGAATATATGTTACAAGAGAGAAAAGGTTAACCTAGATGAAAATTTTCTTCTTATTAATTAAAATGCATATTAAGTACATAATTTAAATTCATCATTAATGGGTGGTAATTATAATATTACTATTTAATATTTATTTACATTAGATATTTTATATTTTATAGTTTATTACATTTTAATTAATTTATAGCAAGAAAAAAATCGTACTCCAACTTTGAAGATAGGAGCTTCCCACTTTTAGTATAACTAGTCTCTATGTTCGTGCTTTGCACAATATCCCACATGAATAAAATTGCAACTGATATTAAAAAATGTATCCGAGTTAACTAATTTTAGTTACGTGATGCCTACAAATTGTAATAATACTCTCACGTACAATTAGTGGTATGAATTTTTTTCTTTTCACATATTATTGGTTATAGCAATATCTACATCCTGAAATTTACAGTTGTCATACTCGTTCTCACCATAAGCTTATCACAACTAACAAAAAGAAAAATCTACATCAACTGATTGTTTCATAGTTTCTTTGGGCCAAAAGTAATCACTACTTACCTTATTATTAGACCAATGACTCATGTGTTTGTGGCCTACAAGGTGCTAATTCGCCAATTCTTTTTCTCCATTATTCTGCAGCATACTTTTCAAAACCTTGTATGCATAATATTTGATAGAACAAAGTTTGATATATCATGGAGTGTAAAGTTAGAATATATATATATATATATTAAAGATTGTATTGTATATTGTATAATACTTAAAAGGGGAGAGTTTGATTAGATAATTTTATCTAATACACGGTGATAGGAAATTCACTTACTTTCTTGTCGATAATTTTCCATTGCACATCAAGATTACAATTTTTTTTAAGGGAGAAGATAACAATTACTCCACCGAGGAAGTGCCCTTAAGTTTGAAGAAGCTCAGCAGTTTCATGCAATCTGCTCTATAATCTTTAGGAATTTGTTTTTATAAGATATGGATTCTAAGATTTTACTTTTGACTTGGATTCTACAACTAATGAAATACATTTACATATTTGTATACTGATGGTATATAAATATCTAATTAATAAAGAATATAAAAGTCGTTCAATATTTAAAGAATGTTTTGGTCAATCAATATTTATATTCATGCTTTTAAAATAATATTAGAGATAATTGACGCAACTCCGAAAAGTATACACAATACTAGCTATCGTACGGGTATTCTATCAATTACTTTAACTCTTCAGATCTCAAAAAATCTGGTTTTCAATCATTCCCGGAAACAAAGAGTAAACCTTTCTTTTTCGCTTGTCTAATTCTGAATATAGAAAGCAAAATTTAAATACTAATGGCCACGGGCCTACTTGTAAGAGTTCAGGTTGTTTCTTTGGAAGCTGGGCAAGCCCAATTGAGTTCCCTATACATATTACTGAGTCTAGGTCCAAAATATGAGATGGAATAAGGTCTTAAAGAACTAATCCACTATTGTGGAAATTATGAAAGTAGTTTTCATCTAATAAATGTAGTAAAAATTACATAAATGACTATACTTTGGGATTTTTTTTAGATCTGTTATACTTTTGATAATTACATTTCGTAGCTACAGTAAAGTGTATTTAAAATTCGGTTATATTTCAATTTTCGTTGTATTCAAGTCAGATGTATTCATTTGTATTCAAGTCAACAATTCAGTTGTATTCATTTGTAGCTAATTTTACACTATATTTAATTTATTGTATTTAAAAATCGGTTGTATTCAAACAACATAAATGCAAAAAATATTATATTCAACTTATTGTATTTAAATTCGATTGTATTCAAACAAGATAAATAAAAAATATATGGATATTCAGTTGTATTCTAAATTTATTGTATTCATTTGTATACAAAAAAAAAATTCCTTCAAAATACAAGCGAAAAACATATAAAAATACTCTATTTTACACTAAAAATAATGAGTACACTCAAATACAAATACACTCAGATCTGAAATACAAAAAATAAAATACACTCCATTCAGTTGGTTCTCCGTAGTTCAATGTGATTTTTCGGCGCCGCCTAGATTTAAGCCACTATTTTAGATCTGAGAAAATATACTCCGACAACAATGATACCGGTGCCGACTAGATCTGAGCCTTCGACAACAATGATACTGGCGTCGACTAGATCTGAACGGACAATACAATGAGAAATACACTTCGCCGTCGTCAACAGCTAGATCTGAACGGAAAATACTATTTCTTTCCCACCGCCGTCAACGGCGAAGTCCACCGCCGCCATCGACGGCAATGACGTTAGAGCTATAAGGAGATAGATAAAGACGAAGAGAAAGCGGACCTCCGGTTGATCGTCGGAGGAGAGATCTGGTAGTTGTGTGAAGGAGAGGGAGAGGAGAGAGGTGTTGTATTCGTGGTTCATCGCCGGAGCTCCTGCAGTGAGGCGGCGACGGAGAGAGAGGGGTGAGGGAGAAGAGAAGAGTGAGGGATAAATACAAGACATAAACCTAATGTATTTTGGTGTAATTATGGATGGTAATCAATATATAATATAAAACTAAGAATAGTCAATCCTATGTGACACCTCTCTATAGCCTCCTATGACATTTATCTTTTTTTCTCCTTTTATTGGATTTTTTTTGAGTTTTCTCTACATAATAAATCAGGTAAATGATAAAAAAAAAATCACCAAAATGAATGTACCTTCAACCCACGTCGAGTAATGAATACAGATTTTTAATTCAAACCAATAAAGCCCATTTATAGAACCCACGTAGTAACACCTTAAAGCTAATTATTTGGCATTAAACCCAATTAGCCGTTTAAGTCCTCCTCCTTAAAGCCCACGTAGTAGCACCATAAAACTAACATTTCAAGTCCTCCTCCTCCCGTGTATTATTCAACATACGAAGGTTAATCCAAGCTCTGAAAGGTACATCATTTCTTCCACTCATTTGTTTTTACTAATGTTTCTTCCTCTTCATCATTTACAATTACAATGGCTCTTAATGTGCATTAATCTCCAAATAATTACACTGCTACTTATTTTTTGTGCCTCTTCATACGCTAATTCTTACACTATATATACATTAGAAGTGAATCTTTTTCATATTGTAGGTTGCTTAGTCTGTCTTGCTTTTTATTAAATTTTAGAATGGCAAATTCTTTTCTTCCAGAGTTGGTTAGTGATAGAGATGATTGGATCATAATGGTTAGGATTTGTCGAACGTGGGATGCTATTAATCTCAAGAAGAACGGCTAGTTGATAAGTCTCTATATAATTTTTATCGACGAAAAGGTACCTTATTACAAAATTTTTATTTTTCTATACCTATTATTTCGATACTTTTGATCCTCAATTCATTTAAGCCTTTCTTATACCAGGGAGATTTGATGCATGCTAAAGTTAGGAAAACTCATGTTAACAGGTTTAAACATAAGTTGATTGAAGGTTCTTTATTTACCATCAAGAACTTCAAAGTCGTAGAAAATTGTGATGGATATAAACCTGTCGAAAGTTCATTGTAAATTATTTTTTTCCCTCAACTGCTATCAAAAAATTATCCGAAGATATTGGTGATATTCACATTAATGGTTTTCAGTGTATTAAATCTTGTATGATTGAGTCAAGGGTGAATAACAACACTGTCTTATCAGGTATATATTTATTTATTAAACGTTATTCTTAAAAGAAATATTTTTTCCCTCTACATTTGTAGACGTGGTTGGTTGTTTATACGGAGTTGGGGATATGGAGAGCGCTGGATCGAAGTGAAAAAAGAGGGACATCCAAATTGTTACTAATTTGTAAGCCCCTTATCTTATTTTAAGTAGTTTTAGTTTGTTATCGTCCTAAATGTGATTTTGTAATACAAAATACACATTCATGATAAATTCCATCTAATCATTGAGTCAATTTACTCTATATTTATTGTATTTCTGCTTTAACAGTATTATTATGGATAATTTTAGGTGTCAATGATTTCGTAACTATTTTGTTTATACCTGTTAAATTTCTATATTATTGATACATGTCTATAAATATATAACCTCTTAATATCTTCTTTACAGTTAGTCAATCGTCAACATTATTGAAACCAAACGTTGGTCATTTCTTTTGATTATATTTAGATGAACTATTAAATTGTGATTTGTCTTTTTTCTGCATAGTTCGGCGAAATCAAACTCTTGCGCCAAGCCTTCGCTTCTTCATCGAAAATAACATTTGATACAAAGTATATGTTGCTATTTTTATTCTCCTTCATGTTCTTTATTATGTTTTTGAAATTGTCTTTCATTTTCTTAATTTGGGCAGATTAAGGTGTAATCGTTCAGATGTGAAGAATATAAAAGAGGAGAGATCTCAACACGACAAAATAACAATGATTTTAATGGGAAATAAAAAAAGACGGTGTGCGGCCATGAAGGTGGCAGAGGTGACAGTGGCATAGGCAGATTTGCAGAGGGAGATACGGCATTTGATCTTTTTCATTACTTTTTTTTGTGAACGGGAAAGTCCCAATGGCGAAACCCCCCACCTGTACCAGAGGCCTCTTGGCCAGGTGGGATGTAAATTGAGGGATATGCGCGAGTGGCAGCCCTGCAAGGGAGAGGACCAACGGAACACGAACACATCAACATCTCTTGCAATATTTCAGCAAAGACTGTCACCACACGGATTCAAACCCGCGACGCCGGAGTGATTGTACCCCAATCACCTTACCACTTACCAATTCGCCTGTGCCCCTTCAATTAAGTCATTTCATGTATGTTATTGTAGGTTGCTAAGTGAGGCTCCAAGTTAATCTATTCATCTAGATAATTCAGTTTTACTATTTCGATTAGCAATGCGATTGATGCTTTGGGGATAGCAGGGGAAATGCACGCAGAGACAATGCAAACTTTGGCGATTTGTGCCTAATGATGAAGCATAAATAAAAATAGATTGAAGAAGTATATCATTGGTTTCTAAGACTTCTGCAAGATTTTGAGAATACCAGTGAGCCAAACCTTCTTTTCATGTATAGGAATAATTTTCAAACTTTTATTTTATGCCTTTTGTTGTTAGGCTGTCGTGGCTATTTGCTATTATTCTTACTTCTTTGTATAAAACAAATTAAATTATAGGTGTTGTTTTTATTTTTATTTTTCTTAATTTTGATGTGGTTTTTAATAATTTAATTGTCGAAAAGTACCTTTGGATTGAAGTTATAAATTAGTATGTTTAGGTTACGTGAGAAAAAACTAACAATAATCTTTAATTTTTGCAAAGATCTACTTTGGGTTATGAAAGAAAATTTATCTACTTTGAAAATTCTTATAGATATCTTTTAGGATCGCGTGAAGTGCTGGCTATTTCACTAGTTAAAACTTTTAGTTATGAAATGTAATTAAAATAAATTATAGTTATTAAATATAATTAAATACTAATAGTTAGTCATGTAAAGTAAATTTTTCATAAATGTAACTATAACATGAATTAAACCTTCTAGAAATTCGACAATATACGGTCAACGTGTACATGTCCCACTTTAACGAACTTCGACAGATAAATTACTTTCTAATTAGGTAGGATAAATTGGTCGGTGACTAAATGGCTGCATTAATTTGGAAAATAATATTATGACCTGATGTATACTCAATGGGTCTCTATCTGTTATTCTTTCAGCCACTGTTAATTTTTCTTTGAGCAAATGACCATATCAGTGACGGAGCCAGGATTACTAAGTGAATTTAAATATATAAAGAAACAAACACACGAAGAAATGGAGGAGATTCAACATCTACTATATATACATAAAAACTAATTTTAACTTTATATATGTATTTCGTCGAAGTGGTTCAGATGAATCCCTAGAGCCTTATTGGCTCCGCCCCGGGATTATATAATAACTTCGCAGCATATATCCAGATGAATACATTTTATGATTTCAGACACGATTAGTGACTGCAAAATAGGTCAAATCTCCTGATGAATTTGATACAAACAAGTTTTATTATTTTTGAATTGTAAGATCCGAACTTGAGAATTCTGAAACCATGCGTTTGATACCACCAATACGTACAGTGCCATCTTAAGTTAATATTGGCTAGATCATCAAATACTAAAAGGAACATAAATATACTCTACTCTATGAATGAGATTTGTGGCCCCAAGGGGCTAACAAGCAGCACCTGCGAGTACAAACTGATCAAGTACAAGATACCTAATTTGAGCAGATTAAACACTAGTTAATGATGACCAGAAGATCCCACAATGAAGAAATAAAAGCCAAGTAGTATTCAGAATACGTTGGTATTCCTTAGTCAATTAAAGCTACAAAATAAAGTTGGCTAACCTCATATTATAACTTTGCAGTGCAGTGGCGGGCCGATCTTGACACCCATTCGTTAAGAAATTAAATAACTCACTATTAAATTCTCTTGACTTCATTATGTATTTATTTCTTATATTTTGATTCACAATTTCCATTATGAAAATCATGCATTCCCAATTGGGATCAACATTACCAATGGGTACTCAAGAATGCAAAAAGAAAATCAAGAGAAGCTGAATTATTCAAGCTAGTTTTATGCTGAGTGTGTGGATGGAGATAACCTTAGAATTTTTTAACATACAAGCAATAGTCTGGACAGCATGACTAGAAGTATTGCTTTTGTTTGTAATGTAAGAGCCCCTAGTAGTGTCAGCGGCTGAGTCTGAGTAAAGTTGCATCTAGACAGTTTAGTGTCTTTGTGATCACTTTTGTATAGATAGATAGCTGGTTGTGTTGGTCAGACTATGGTGTTTGTAAAGTTTCACTTTTTGTATCAATAAAGTATTAATTAGTTACCAAAAAGAAAATCACAGGTTCAGCACAACTATCTTCATTGAGTTATATTATTTCCTTTTTGTGTTTTAGTAGCGAATCATCTCGCTGAAAATAATGTCAAAAAAATATCAATTATGACCGATAACTTTATACAACACACTCGGAGGTTAATTAATTTTGGAGGGACCATTTAGAGTGGGGTTAATGTTAGTAGTATATATGTGGTAAGTGGTAATTACTTGCTTATTGCTTAATGAGGAAAGTAAATGAAATATTAATTTTTTATCGATCAAAATGAAACGGAAAGAATATTGAGAAGTACTCCCTCCTTCCCATATTACTAGAAATATTTGTTTCAAATACTTGGCCACTTTATAAAAATAAGATAGAATTAATAAAAAATTTCCTACTTTATCTTTAACATTAATTACTTTCTAAAGTAACTAATATTGATTAGAGTGTAATTAATTAGAGAGAAATAAGATTAATGTGATAAAAATATCCTTTTTATGTACGATAAACCAAGTAATTTTGGGGCAGAGAAAATATGTGATAAACCACATGAACTTTTTAAATTTAAACTGTCATTATCTCCTGCTCTCGATCTCTGGATATGACTAACTACATGACATTATCGAACAGAAGCAGTGGAACTAAAAATAAATTTGGATATCATGTGAATTCCAGATAAAGTATATCTTCTTACACCTGAGATTGAGTACATCTTTTCATGTGCCTCCTTCCACTACACCATCACTCTTGACATCACAAGATTCACAAACTACTACTCAGTACTATGAGGGGCCAGTGATCAGTCTCGGCGGGACGGGGAGGATCGGAACGCGGGCTTCGGCGGAATTAGCGGGACGGGATTGACGGGACAGGAATAGGTCCCGTCCCACATCCCGCCGGAAGGGGGACGGGTTTTGGGGGACGAGGCGGGTCGGTAGGTTTTTTTTTTTAAAACACTTAATTTTTTTAAAAAAATAAAACACTTCAATAATTAAACAAGATAGTATAATAAAAACATCCCAAGACTGTTTTTGTATTTTATATTATCTAATAGAAATATAATTTTTTGGTAATACAATTTTAAAATTGCAACTTTGTTTCATTGTTCAAAAGTTGCAAATCACATAGTAAAATTACAATTAAAAAAATTACATACTTAACCATTCTTTTTCTAATTTCTTTACAATGTCTTGAGGATCTTCGGTTGGAATTGAAAGTTGTTGGTCAAATTGTTTGACGTCGCCTCCTGTTCCCTCGGACAAGATTTCGTTGTAGTTGTAGTTGTAGTTGTAGTCGTCTTCTTCGTTGATCTTTTGTTGACCGCACCTTCTACGCCTCGCTCGAATCCAATCTCTGAATAGAACTGCAATCTCCAAGGTGTCTCCCGCTAATGAGTGTCTGTACTCTCCTATTTGAAATCTTCCAGCAGAAAAAATGCTTTCAGACATTGTTGATGACGCTTGAATGTTTAACACATCCCGGGCCATCTTTGCTAGTGTCGAAAATGTCTTCGCATTCTCCCTCCAGTATCCCAGCAAGTCTTCACGTCCATCTTCATTGACAATTGATTCGTACGGACGACACCCTGCAAAACATAAACATCAAATTCGCTAACTTGTGAAGAAGTTGAACCACTAAATATTTTATTTCTAAGACCTTGAATACTAGTAGCAGAAATCGTATGTTTTTTATAAGGTTGCAGCGAAGTAGAAGAAGATGGTACAGAAGCTGGTTAATTATTTGCACTTTGTTGTTGGTAATACATATTTTTTTTTGCATTCAGTGTGTATGCTAGACGTAACTTCTTCTTTAGTTGGTTCTTCATTTGGACTTAGAGGTGGAAGTATTGCTATACAATCATAAATCGTTTCAACAAGTGTTTTACAACTGTCTACTTTAATAGTCGGATTTAATACAACACCAATAATATAAATAGTGGGAATAGAAAAAAAGTATTTTTTATATATTTTTTCAATAGATGTCTTATAAGTTTATTTTTCCATATATTCATTAAGTAACAAAAATATTAGAGCTATATAAAATAACATAGTTGAAATAGTAGGATAATAAATACCAGAAAATTCTTTAGTAGTTGAAAATAATTCTCTAAAAATCCAATAAGTTCTAAAAAAAATTCTCAATCATTATCTACAAGCATATCCCTTGGATTTTTATTATGGGCGTTAAATAATAAAGTTATATGTCTTCTATAATCGTAAGCAACAAGTAGTTATTCATATAGAGAATTCCACCAAGTTGCTACTTCTTCAGGATTTTTCTATAAGGTAATCCACAATCGTGACAAGTTTTTTATACTCTTTGCGTCTTTGTATTTTATTACCTTTAAAAATAAATTTTATAGTAAATTGTATTTTATCAAAAATATTTTCAAAAAGTTTTAGGTCATCCTTTACAACTAAGTTATAAATATGGCACACACATCTTATATTAAAATGATCAGAAAAAGATGGAGTTAAATCGAACTTTTAAAAGTCTTATAGCATAATCATTAGAAGTAGCATTATCTAATGTAATAGTCATAATTTTATCAATTATTCCATAATAATCACAAATTTCATGAATATTTTGTGCAATAAAAATTACAGTGTGCCTATCATCAATATATCTATATGCTAAAATATGTTTCTGCATAGACCAAGTCTGATCTATCCAATGACATGTAACAGTTAAATAATCATTACTGTTAGTACTACGACCTATATCAGAAGTGAGAGTCACTTTGTCATTAAAATGATATAATGTATAATGTAAATACTGTTGATATTCATGTGCTAATTTAAAAACATCTCTTCTAACAGTTAATCTAGGAAAATCGTTAAAAGCAGGATTATGCATTTCTCTAACGTAATGAATAAAATCAGGAAAGGAAGGAAATGCAAAAGGCAAACCCTCCACCGCAGCTATTTTTGCTATATTTTCCCTATCTTTGTGTTTATCATATTTAGGACATATAATTCCCCCCGTCATCGGGTTAATTCGACCATGTACTTGGTCGGAAATACTATGTGAATCTTGTCCCCACTCAGAGGGCATTGGGCACACCCGATGTTTCTGCCTGATATTGATTCCACCTAGTTGTGTGCTCGCTTTGTACATGTCTCAATAAACCTCTCGTCCCAGCTTGACCTTTTTCGGTTTTAAATTTATAAACATTTTGACAAAATTTACATCTAACTACTTGATTCTCTTTGTCCCTATCAAAAAAATATCATGCAAGTGATTTTAATTTTTGTTATGTGGAGCCTCTCATACTAAGGGGAATAGGAGGCATTTCAGTTTCAGTTTGAGGCTAAGACTCAGTCTGAGCCTGAGGTTGAGGTGCACTAGTGGGTGTGTCATCTATATTATCGTCAAAATTAAAATCTGATTCAGATGCATAATATACTTCATCATCTAATGATATATCATTAAAAAAACAGTTTCATCTATATGAGTGAAATCAATCAAATCATCGAGACCATGAATAGGATTACTAGAAGGAGTACTCTTACCCTTATTACCCCTACTAGAAGAAACACCCTTACCCTTAATCATACGTCCAAGGCGTTCCATTATAATTATGCAAATAAATAATTAAAGTAAATAAAATTAAGTGCGATAATTAAAATTAAGTAACAATAATAATTTAAAAAATGAACGAAGGTACCAAATGCCGACGTAACATCGGTGTGTAATCGAGGTTAAAAATTAAAATTTTGCTCGATGGATGATCCTCAAGCTAATTGCTAACTTCACTCCCAATTTTTGAACTTTGATATAAATTAGCAAATAAAATATAAAATTTAGTAGGCAATGTAGAGTTGTAGAGAGATGATAGGAAGATTTGTGAGAAAAATGAAGTATTTATAGTTGAGAAATAGGTTAAAGTGTAAATATACTAACTTAGGGGTTAAATATTATGGGGGTAGGGGGGTTTATGGGGTGGGGGCCAGTCGTTATACCCGTTGCATAACGGTTAAAATCGAAAATGGCCGTTGTGCAACGGTTATTTTTGCAAAGGGGGCGCGGACAAGTCGGGACGGGGCGGGGCGGGGCGGGTCGGATCGGAATCGGGACGGGCGGGACAAGCCCTGGTCCCGTCCCGAGTTCGAACCCTGACACCGGGTTTTTTCTAAGGGGGATGGGGGCGGGGTGGGTATCGGGACGGGTCGGGTCGAGATCGGGCCTACCCGGCCCACTGGCTAGCCTTACTCAGTGTTAATTCTATAACTAACAAAATAATCCCTCCGTCTCAAATTATTTGTTATAATTAAGAAAAAAAGATATCTCAAATTATTTATTAATTTAGAATTTCAAGGCACAATTGATTATTTCTTTCCAATTTTACCCCTAGTAAAATTTTGTAATTAATGGAGATAACACATAGTAAGGATAGTCAAATGTTCCTCCCAATTAATACTCCCTCCGTTTCAATTTATGTGAACCTTTTCGGAGTACGAGGGTCAAACTTTATAACTTTGACTTTAAATTTTGACATAGATTTTTTAAGTTTGTAAATATATTTAGAAACTACATTAAAAGTACTATAAGTCATGATAATTTATAATTCAAATAATTTAAAAAAAAATGTAAGGAAAACGTGGCCAAAGAACCACATCGTAGACTCCCCAAATAGTAAAGGGTTCACATAAATAAAAACATAGTGAGTATTTATTAAGGAAAACAAATAATTTGAGACAGAGGGAGTATCGTTCTACAATAAATGGTTGTTGATGCCTTTCAATTTTTTCTAAAATAAGTGATTCTTTAAAATTTCAAGAATACTTTGAGCATGTTCTTCCAAAATTATCCTAATTTAAATAATCAATATTCATTAATTATATTTTTTTTCTAGGCATTAATTATGTGTAAATTAATAAAAACATTTATTATTGAACGGAAGGAATAATAATTCTATAATACAGTGTACACCCTGTTCCATGTATGGGTTTGGTGAGCTAGACAGCAAGTGGACATTTTTTAAATGAAAGTAAAAAGGGAGTTGGATCTAAGAATACCTTTCTTCTTGGTCTTTGAAACTCTATCATTTGCTGATGATTGACACCTGTCCTATTGGCCGTTGGGTGCATAAAAATGGGTGGAATTTCAAAGAGTACTTAATTGATTAACCCAAGTGAGTTTCTACTGGGTTCAGTTTAATTAATGAGGCGAATCTCCTTGATTTGATCACAAAGAGTAGTGTTCACGTGGCCTTAACCAATAGCGATTCGATTTCAACAGACAAACGTATTGTCGTCTACCCACATTCACTTACTCAAATTACTCAGTTTCAGGTGGATAATTTTAACCATCTCTTCGCAAGTAGTAAAACGAGATTAGTTGAATACATCATAAATTTCTGCTCCAGAGGTTACTTCTGACTTGATGTTCTATGTTAAATAAGTTAAATAGTACAGTAGTAACTTAATTAGAACCACATTTTGGTGGAGTGTACGTAATTAGGATTTAGGTACCATCATATAATTGTGATGATAATTAAAGAATTTAAAAGGGGTTGATAGTAGAAATCAGGAATGAAGAAAAGTTAAAAGTAACCACGCAGTAAAATTGATACAGCATAAAATAAAGTGGATGTCGTAATGGCAGTACGATTTGCTTGCAGTAGTGTTAGAGATAAATAATGAAATTTAGGCGTGCACTCTGCACTCCCATTTCTCCTTGATTGCCGAATCCTCATGTGTTTGTCGACCCGATACTGCACTCATGTCTATTCCCACAAACTAGTGATGGGAAAAAAATAAAAGTGAAAGGGAAAATATAGGGATTTGTTGGGTTCGTAAGCACATCGGAAGTTTAAAATTTTACTTATCCAACAATGATTCTGACATGGCTTAAACGATAATTATATTAAAGTGTTTAAAACACGATAAGAAAAACTTACAGACTTTCATATGCGGAAATTCACTACTATGGTATCCACGCGAGTTGTCCCTCCGATTGCAAGTTCCAACTCCAGTATATCTATCTAACGAGGAACGCTAGAAATTCTTTTGTTATAAGAGAGAAAGTAACTCAAGGCTTTAAGTTTTGAATCCTCTATTTTGTCTGACTGACTAACTTCATAATTATGAAATTTGTGTTGTTTATATAAGAGTCCAGGACAAAATCTAAGCAGATTTAAAATAGGCCCATTTTAATGTTCAGTGGACTTCACACGTCCGAGTGGACAGCCAAGGTGTCGATTTTGGGCTAGTAATTTCTGGCCCAATTGATTCCCTGTATTTGTCCGAGTACCCATATAATATATCTAACATATTTAATTAAATCTGAAATTCAATTCGACTTAATTAAATAATTTCTATCAAATAGAAATATTCCATAATTATTATAAATTAAATATCTCGATTCTAAATCGAATATTTAATATTTTCTCAATACACTCTTAGATCGAAGAAACAATCGCATATAGTGTGACCCTATAGGCCTTCACATATCGACATTAATCTAATTAAGGTCCATATGAAACTCCTAGACTACGTCGTATGACGAACTCAATATGTGAAGTACGTTTACATGAATTCAGCAAACTTAACCTTTATGCAGAACTATAAATTTCTTTCATTCGTGACACACTCGATTAAGCTTAGGATTTGCCAAGGGTCTATCCAAATGGCGTAATCACTTTATCTCACATTTATTAGTTGACAACTAGATCATATTCTAAATATGTCTCTTGCACTGGTCAGTGACTTTAGTCAACCTAATAACATTGAGAACTTGAGTGTTATCTCAAATTTTCAATCAAGGAATGTATCCTATTCTTGGCTCAATTACCACCTTGATTTACATCATGATGCACCCAACACAAGATGTATCTTATCCAGAAGGAGTTTAAGCTTAGAACTTGGTCAAAGTACATCATTCTACAAACAAGGTGCGTATTGACCTCAAGTCAAAGGACATTTATATTCCACACGCTGATAACACTATAGACATGTATAACAAATAGTTTATCGGCAGGGGATACCAATAATTCTCCAAAGTATCCATGTGTCCATCACGAGTAACCATTACTCGCAGCTGTGAGAAATACTACATTCTCCAAGAATGTGATGCAGACTACATGTCGACTTATAGCATATCATCGATATCCAAATCTCGATGATCATTAGTCGAGGCTATTTTGAGAGTTACGTTCTATCATTAATATCTCACTCTATTAATGACAACGTAAGCTCAAGGGATGCACATATATGAATAATTGCAAACAATCAAACAATAATTCAATAATTGCAAATGCCATAAATATTAATCTTATTAATAATATGAATGTGTTCAAGTACATTATATCGCTAATATAGATTATCTCTAGAACATATATACTTTCAAAAAAAAAGATTGCATCAACACACAAAATTTTAATTTTTTGTGTCAAGTCAAACTAGATCAATTTTTTTAATACGGAAGGTGTAGTAATTATTAGAAAAGCAGCCTCACTAGCTCCCTCTATATTGGAGTTCTCTGGGTGCAAATTCACACAGAAACCTGTGCCTCCTCACGCCCTTCCCCTCTCACATGGCACCGGTACTCGCACACAATAAATTGTACCCTCCTCGTCTCAAAATATTTGTATTACTTTCCTTCTTAATTCATTTCAAAAAAAAATATCTCTTTTTTTTTAATTTTTTTATTCTAATTTTTCATCTGACATGTTTAAGAACACAAGATTAAATGTCATTTTTATACATTCAATACATCTTTAATTTAAGATTACAAAATTCAAAAATTCTCTCTACTTTCTTAAATTTTATATCAAGTTAAAACTAGATAATCTTTATAAAATGGAAAGAATAACTATTTAGGGGCGGATGTACAATTTAGGTATGGATTCGATAAAACCCATTATTTTCAGCCGACTTTTATCCATCTTAAGAAATTCATTTCTATATAAAAATTTATTCATTTAAACTCTTACCATTCAAATTCGGAAAGCCCGTTTACTCTGTTATTAATCTTTCTAAGTCATGTTTATTTGACACGTGGTGAATCCTCGGTTGGCACTTATTGGCAGTAGATTCTAATAGTTACTTTAACGAACTTGTACCTGAAATCTCTCAAAAACCCTAGTTGTAACTAGACCTTTTTATTACTTCTATTTTCCTTCGTTTGCTTTGGGAACTCGGAGTAATTAATATGCCACTTGTATTTAACCTAATATATATCATACTGCGCAACACGCTCGTCCTCTTCCTTATTTCCCTTCTACAAACTGTGAGATAACTTCTGACTTTTATTTTCAGATACTTAGTAGGCAAAGGCCATAGAAATAAAAAAAAAACACTTTTATTAAAATTTATGAAATTGGAGTTGGAGTTGGAGTTGGAGTTGGAATTTTGTTTGGTCATAGTTTTTATAAATAATATTTGATTGTTGGAATGTACTTTTTCTTAAAAATATGAAATATGATTTATATTCCCTTATTTTTAAAAACTAGCAAAATCTTCCAAAATAATTAATAAACATAATAAGTGCATAAACACTGCCCATTTATTATTTTCTATTATATTAAGCATGATTTATATAGACTTTCTTTTAATACAATGATATAATCAAGTTCACAATTATTCACATATTCAACACGTATCGTCATTAGACCACACATTTCTCTAGTATTTCCTAGTTTAAAGTCTTCGTTGTCTTCTTCCACTTCCCTTTTTCACGAAATTACTTTCCATCTTCCAATTGTTAATTTCATTCATCAATTTTCTTAAACAATAAATTCAGAGTACATCAATGTCGACATATATCCAACTTAAACAAGCAAATCATTCTATTTGCAATATTCCTTTTAAACCAAGAAAATAGCACTCAAAGTTGTTACTGCCCTTGACTCAACAAGAACACGCTACTATCACTTCAAGGCAATAATAATCGCAAGCATGAGCTTGTTCACTGATGCATACAACCTCTTTTGTATTCCTCTGATCATGAAACTCATCGATCGAACTTACTACGGGGTCAAATTTATAAAAATAAAAAATGTAGGCTAAAATTTGAAAAGTGAAAAACAAAAGCAATGACCAAAAACAAAAAGTGAATATTGTGAAAACAAGATTTGGGGTGTTTCTTAAATTCCAAATACAACTTCAAGTTTTATTTGGAATTTTCATAGCCAAATGCTATTATTTTTTTTTAAAAGTGAAAAACATTTCCTGAAAAAAGTGAAAAATATCTATGGCCAAACGGGTCCTTAATTAATCAATGGTTGGAGAAATATAGGTAATAGGATGGAGTTCTTAGTAAATATTGGACATGATTGAGGACATCAACATTGTCGAGGGGATGAAAAAGAAGAGTTTTTATTTAATGGTTGAACTCCTCAAGAAAGTTTATCTTGCCATAGAAATATAATCCTTAGGTTGGCTGTGAAATCACTTTATTCATAAAGAAAAATATCGAATATAGAGATAGACACCCAAACAAGTTTCCATTTAAAATTGCCTACTGTTCTGAAGACCAATATTAGACAAGCCATTCCATCCATGCCCCTTGTAGCCTGCAGCTCTTTCAGCTTCAGCAAGTCATGATTTTAGTAACGAGTTTAAGTTATATACGCAACAACAACATATCCAGTGAAATTCCACAATGTGAGGTATAGGGAGGGTAGAGTGTACACAGACCTTATTTCTACCTTGGTAGGTAGAGCGGCTGTTTCCGAAAGACCCTCGTCTCAAGATAAAGCATAAGCACAAGTAAAGCAAGAGAAACGGTCACACCCGGACAAGAAATTTAAAGCAGGATGAAAATGATGCTAACAAAAATGAATAACTCATGATAAAGCATTCTGAAAAAGAAGCATTAACTAACACAAGTAAATAAGATAAACAAAGTACACTAAAGAACATATAACAACAGAAATCAAACGACAGGGGTCTATAACGCAATACTGCGCCTACAAGTATGATAGGCTAAACAGGCCTACAATAATAACATTACAACTTCCAGTTTGTAAGCGTAAGTAGGACTACGCTCAACTACCTACTACCCTTCTACCCTAATTCGTGTCATTCACAACCCCTTATCTAAGGTCATGTCCTCAATAAGTTGCATATGTGCCATATCCCGTCTAATCACCTCTCCCCAATACTTATTCGGCCTACCTCTACCCCTCCTGAACCCGTCCATAGCCAACATTTCACACCTCCGCACTGGGGCATTTATGTCTCTCATCTGTACATGCCCGAACCATCTCAACCTCATTTTCCGCATCTTATCCTCCATCGAGGCCACTCCCACTTTGTCCCGAATATCATCATTTCTAATCCTATCTCTCTTTGTATGCCCAAACATCCATCTCAACATCCTCATCTCCTCAACTTTCATCTTTTGGATGTGCGAAGTCTTGACTGGCCAAATCTCCGCCCCATACAACATAGTCGGTCTAACCACCACCCTATAGAACTTGCTTTTAAGTTTTGGTGGCACCTTTTTATCGCACAATACTCCAGATGCGAGCCTCCATTTCATCCACCCTGTCCCAATACTATGTGTGGTATCGTCATCAATCTCTCTATTCCCTTGGATAATAGACTCGAGGTACTTAAAGCTTTCTTTATTTGGAATGACCTGAGTACCAAGCCTCACCTCCACGCTTGTCTCATGGTCGCTCCCCGTTACTGAACTTGCACTCCAAGTATTATATCTTGGTCCTACTCAACCTAAACCCTTTAGACTCTAGAGTCTGTCTCCAAACCTCCAGCTTAACGTTCACTTCTACAATATCCAAAATTCTGGTACCTTCCGGATTGCTCCAGATCTCCTTGCACAATGTCTTTATCTCCTTTTTTATTTAAGAGTTTATGGAAGTAAGACTACCACCTCCATCTAATATGCGTGCCCTCCACCAGTACTTTGCAGTCCTCATCCTTGATGCACCTCACGTGATCTAAGTCACGGGTCCTCCCCTTCCTTGCCTTGGCTAATCTGTACAACTTCTTATCCCCGTCGTTTTCCTCTAATTCTAAATATAGGCGTTCAAAAGCCGTCATTTTAGCCGCCGTAACCGCTAGATTTTCCTCATTCATCACCATCTTATATAATTTTCTATTCGTCCATTTCTCCACCTCATTCTTGCTTTCTACCATTCCACTACCAGTGCCATCGATACCCACTACGACTATCCCGCGAGACCCCTATCACTTCTCTAGCTACCTCCTGAATGCAACTGGCTATCCTGTCCCACATATCGATCACATCTCCACCACTCCCCCAAGCCCTATTGGCCATCAACCTATCCCTCATCACCTTTGTACTAGCCATGATCAAACTCCCCATTTGATTCTTAGCCTGTTATCCACAACCCTCTTCTTCTTCTCCATCTTGATCTCCAAATCCATCATCAAAAGCATATGTAGGATTGTAAGATACTCACTCGGAATAACCTTGCAGTCTTTACAAAGACAGTTGTCAACCTTCTAAAGAAGCAAAATTCTATCTAAGTCTTGGCCACCGAGCTACGAAAAGTCATCAAGTGCTCCTCCTTCTTCATGAACCTCGACTTGGCTATCACCATCCCAAAAGCTTTAGCAAACTCCAAGAGTGAAACGCCTCCCCGATTCCTGTCCCCGAGGCCAAATCCTCCATGCACGTCGTCATAACCCTCCGGAAGTGACCCGATATGTCCATTGAACTCCCCTCCTACAAATAACTTCTCAGTGGGTGGTATACATCCTACTACCTCGTCCAAATCCTTCAAAAATCGCCTCTTCTCTTCCTCGTCTAACCCCTTATGCGGTGCGTAAGCACTAATAATGTTCATAGTGGACCCTCCAACTACCAACTTAATCATCATCATCCTATCATTGACCCTCCTAACCTCTATCACTTGATCCTTTAACTCGTTGTCTGCCAAAATGCCTACCTCATTCCTATACCTCGACCTACCCGAGAACCATAACTTATACCCGTCCACATCCTTAGACTTAGGTCCTACCCATTTGGTCTCTTTGAAACATGCTATATTAATCTTCATCTTCTTAAGAATCTTAACTAGCTCTATGGACATTTCCATTAAAGTCTCAATGTTTCAAGACCCTATTCTTAGCCTAGCATCTCCCTTACCCCACTTACCCCCTATCCCTCGCCCCCGTCCCCGACCGAGAACATGACACTAGTCTACCATCAGAGACCAAAGCGGATATAAATTAATAGGCTAATCAAAGATTTGCACCTAAAACAAGAATGTTATAACTAAAGGTAAGAAAAGTAAATGTAGGAACGTAATATACTAAGGGCATGAATCAATATTACAAAACAAGTTCGACAACCAAGCAAAGATAAATTAGCAACAAGAATGAATACTAATAAATAGAACCCGGATGTTTGGCGGGAGATCGGAGAGATAGAGCCCAGATGCGCGTCGTGACAAATGTGTCCCCGACGGTCGTGTTCCTGCAGTTGATGCTTTGGATATATATCTGATGGTACCTGCAAAAGTAAAGCAAAGGAAAACACAAAGGGAAAAGGGAAGAGATATAGGGAGCAGGGTCACCTGAGACCCGCCGAAATAAGCTACCGGCGATGCAGTATAATTAATTTCTATACATATCAATTCCAAAATAGTTGTTCATTTGTAAAATTAAGATAGAATTAATTAAGTTTTTCCTACTTTGCTCTTAACATTAATTATTTTTTAAAGTAATCAATATTGATTAGAGTGCAATCAATTGGAGAAAAAAAATTATAATGTAGTAAAATACATTTTTATTTATGAATTCTTAAAGGGCGTGTAAAGTGAAAACTGGATAAGTAATATGGGACCGGAGAGTATTAGAATGTATACTACATCAATTGTGTAAAAATCTTTATACGAGTATAAGGTCAAAATTTCTGTAAACCTACAAAATACAAAGAGTCAAAGTGTCTGATTTATCTATTTGACCGTAAGGTGAAACGGTGAAAGATGTCCGTAGGAGCATGGCCACGTGAAAATTCTTGAAAGTAGCCAAAGGCCCAAACAGGCTGTTTATGTCCAAAATTCCAGATGAGAGTCAGAACTCCTTTTTTTTCTCCTTTTACTAAAAGCTTTTTTCTTTATGGATGGTTTAAGGTTACTATAATGGGAAAATGGTTTTTCCCCTTTTAGAATTATTAAGGAAAGTCTTGGATTCCCCACGCGTCAGTGAATTATACGGCGACGGCGCAATTAAAAAATAATACCACTTCCCTACTTGAAAATATTTAATAAAACAATAAAGTATAGTATAAGTTAAAATTAAAAAGAAAAATAATGTGTAAAAACCCACATTTCCAATCAGTTCCCAAAACCAAATGTGGGTTTTAAACTTGTCTCATTCGCTTATAAAAGGCTGCTTCCTGATTCTAATGTTACTCACACTACTCTTCAGAAGACTTTGATTAAATTAGTATAATTTCCAAAGCTCTCAATAACCCAAGTAAGCTATCTTTCCTTTTTTGCTCTTTTACATAATTAGTCTTTTTAATCTTAATAAAGATCTAATACTTATTGTAGTAATCTCTTTCATTGATTATAGATCTTCTTAATTTTTTATGATCTTTAATTAGAGCTAACGAAACCCTAGAATAAGCAGCAAGATGGGAAGGGGAAAGATAGTGATCCGAAGGATCGATAACTCAACGAGCAGGCAAGTCACTTTCTCCAAGAGAAGGAATGGATTGTTGAAGAAAGCTAAAGAGCTCGCAATTCTTTGCGATGCTGAAGTTGGATTGATTATTTTCTCCAGCACTGGCAAGCTCTATGAATTCTCCAACACCAGGTATTAATATTGTTACAACTTTCTTAATAAATGTCTTCTTTTTTTTGGATACTAGTTCGTAGATGTGTCAAATTAATTGAAAATATTAGGCAATGTGGTGTGTTTTAATTTTATCTTAGCTTGGTAGTGGTATACTATCTTATTTTGCAGTTGAATATTCCTAATATTCAGATATTTGCTCAGCATCATATCTTATTTTGTTGATAAATCACTAAATAAAAGCAAAAAGAAGCAACTATTGCGTGAGAATATTTAGTACATACAGTATCAACTCTTGGACTATTTGCATTGCACCGAGCATTTAAGAATTATAATATGAAGAATTCACCTTTATTTTGTTTTTATTAACAGCTTCTGATTAAGATATATGTATCAAGAACTATAATGTTATATAATGAGGTATTATGTTCTACAAAAAGAATATTAGAGCTTATATAATCATCCCATGAAATAAAAGATGCTTTGAACTTTAACCGAAATACAATATTGGAACTCTTAGAGACGTGATCTTATGTGATTAATTAAATGGTAAATAAGCATAAACACTATCCATGAACCTTAGGTATTATAGTGAAACCTTGTTAGTAGCATTGCAAAGAAATCCCAAATTTCTTCTTTTCCTTATTTTTTCCTGTTAATTGTTGGGAAAAATTAAACAAGCTCTAATAGGGGTTCTTCCTAATGATCATATCAGATCCTATATATTAAACAAGCGCTCTCTCTCTCTCCCCCCCCCCCCCCCACTGTACTCATTTTTAGTAGAGGCGGATCTAGCATTTGAAGTATGTAAGGGTACGGCTAAAATTCGGTAATTTAGTCCAAACCCTTGTAAATATGTTGAGAAATTAACTGAATATGTACATAAACTAAACTACAGAGCTCATAAACTTAAATTTTAAATTTAAGATCCGCCTCTTAAATTAATTTTTCCTAACCCAGGAATGGTCTCTTTTGGAAAGGCAGATATAGTAGTGAAATGGCAAAACTTTGATCTTTCCCTTTAATGGTATAGGTTGGACACATACAGGTGGTTCGTGCGTCATGATACTATCCGAACTAAAATTGTAATGTAGGAGCAAAATGAGTGCATCATATATACTTATATAGTACTATTGTACCAATTAAGCACAATATGCAATATTATTATGCATAAACTGCTCTAGTTGTATGTATGCTATGGAACCCGTTAGGTCGGATATTGTCTCTGTGGTGACTATATTTTCAAGATATACTCATAATAAGTACTTACATAGTATCATTGATAAGTAGTAAAGGCACTTGAATATATTGAAAGGACAGTCTTCTACCTTGTTTGTAATAGGAGTAATAGATTTCCTTAAGTACTGAAGGATATCATGAAGCTAGTTTTTTTTTTTAGTTCAAAGAGTCATGATTCTATTGTCACTGTCAAAAGGTACATTGTAGAAGGAGGACTAGGCCTTGCCTTCTTGTTACATTGATCAACTGGATTGTGAGCAAAAAATTAGGCCTATACAAGTGGCAATAGAGCTGTTACTTCATGGTGGATCATAACTGATATCACCATGTTTTCTCCTCCTGGCTCTAAAAGATGGAAGCTTCCATCTATCAATGTTGAGAAGGCCTCTGATCTGCCTTGGAAGTGTGTTAAAGTTAGTGTAGATACATGTTTGTTCTATGGTATGACTCATGGATGCTAACTTGTCAGCAACTTTGTTGGCCTCCCTGAAACAGTGGTTAGTAGTGACTTGATTTGCCTCCATAAAAAAATTGATCTTGCTAACAAAATCTACAATTCTCCAGGGACCTTGCCAGATGCCTTGGATGCAATTGTGTAGTAAAAGAGAGTCAGTTTCACCAGTTGTATAACTAGTGTTAAGAGGCAGAATCAGGATTTGAAGTTTATGAGTTTGGAATTCTAGCCTTTTAAGATACTGGGTTCTAAATTAAAAATTTGTACATATTAAATGAATTTCTTAAGACAAATACATGAGTGTTTAGATCAAAGTTATTGGGTTCGTCCAAACCCATATCTCGAAGGCTAGCTCTACCTCTGCTAGAGTATACGATAACAAGTCAGAGTATGATTGTATTTTCATCTGATGACGGATCCTATCGTAGGTGCCTCTACATGAGCTTCGAATAATAAAGTATGAATTGGTATGATAGGCACTTTGACAGCAAAAGAGACGA
Source organism: Anisodus acutangulus (assembly GCA_029783415.1). NCBI lineage: Eukaryota > Viridiplantae > Streptophyta > Magnoliopsida > Solanales > Solanaceae > Anisodus > Anisodus acutangulus. The sequence goes on along the minus strand of CM056491.1, from coordinate 9,484,322 downwards.
AAGAAGCAATCCATAGAAAGATATGAAGCCACTCACTAAATTCTATTGGAGATAAGTGAATTCGAACTGCTAATATCCGATGCAGGGTAAACCACCCCTCTCAGGTCCCGACTGACTCTACCTAGCATAGAGGCCATATTCAAAATACCGTCCGCATCCTATGAATATTTGTATAAAATAGTGGAATTGTTTTCATACACCAAAAAAATGAAAAAAACAAACTAATTTCCATGTTCAAATTCGAGTGTCACCTGATCAATAAAAAACTCAAAATATCTTTTTTTCTTTTATTGATATAACCGATGATTATAGTTGTTCAATAGAATCAAAATCTTTAATTAATTTACTATCATGTTTGGGGGAGGGGGGGGGGGGAGTCGTGTTGTATAGTTCATCTTTTTGTTCAACCCTATCCATGAGTATAACAATTTGTTGAATCTTTCCTATCAGTCCTTCCTGTAGTTTTTTTCTTAAAGTATAAAGAATTAGAGGTTCACGAAAGGTGGCATGAGATATCTGTCAGTGTTGGGAATCTCACATCGATCTGAACGAGAGATCAGATCAATCTCATTAATCATGGTCTGATCCAGTTCAACTCGAGTGCAATGATTATTAGTACTCTCTTTCATATCTTCCTCCTGTTGGTGATGACATGGAGATAAAATAGCTGAGAAATCTATTGCTAAATATAGAGTTACCGGCAAAATTATAAAATTTAGACATAATGCTTTAAGAAATTATTACTTAAAAGTCAATGGATTTCTAATAACGTTATCACTAGAATTATTTAGTACTTTCTCCGTTGCAATTTATATTATATAATTTGATTTGGCATGGAGTTCAAGAAATAAAGGAAGACTTATAAATTTTGTAATTTAAACAAGTCAAATATATTTATATGGTTTATAGATCATCTCGTTAAATGTAAAAAATAAAATTTAAAGTTAAATTATTGCCAAATAAAAAATGTTTCATATAAATTACCCGTTGACCTAGTAAAGGACTCTCAAGAGATATATTACGACCAAACACACTACAAAGTGCTATGTGTCTAAAGTTGTTAGCCTTAACTTATCATTAATAGTGAGAACTACTAAAGGTTTAAAAGGTAAAAATAAGGTATAATTTGTGATTGTTTGAAGTTATTGAAAATGTACTATTTAAGAAAAGGATAATCAGTACAAGCTACTTCTAATAAAGAACCAGAGGTCTTCCCCGGGCATAGCTGGATGAAAGGATGAAACTTAAAATCCAGTTGGAGGCCTGCAACGTGGGTTCGAACCCTGGTGAGAGCAATTTGCTCTCTTCTGGATAGGACCTTGTAGGTGATATCAGTTGCTCTGTTCTCAAACTCTAGTCATTCAGGCACATCCCGCAATTAACTGGTAGTAGTGCTGAGGAACCGGGACTACTATCTTCAAGAATAGTCTGATGTAAGCCAGGAAGCTGGATATCAAATAATAATAATAATAATAAAGAACCAGAGGTCGAATTACAAACAGAGGGAAGTCCATACATAAAATCTTCACCTATATAAGGACAAGAAGTGGTACTGCTTTAATCAAGATTTAGAAAATAATACCTTAGCATATAAGTGCGTATGAAATTAGGAGGTAGCACAAGACGATAATATGATGCTAAAGCTCATGGTGAACACAAATTAAAGTTGGTAGGAGTTTTCTGCATGTATACTTTTTTCTGTCTGGTCAATAAAGGAATTACTCCTATGATTTAATTGAATGACATCTTCTTTTCATTTCTTTTATTTAAACTTCACACCAAAAAATCGGCTCTCATTTAGAGTTACAATGAGGTCATTCCCTTATGTCATTCATTTTAAAACGAGTTATGATTTTATTGCCATGAATAACAAAGTACCATTTTGTAGAAGGTCAGAACCTAGTCTTCAGTAAATGGTGAAAACTTGGTAAGCCAAGTTAATAAAATTTGAACACAAACATTACTAATCCCAAAAAATCAAAATAAAGTGGTAATAAAACTGATACTTCAAGATGGCCCATAGATAAGCACATTTAGTTTACTCTTCTCGACTCGAAATGAAAGTTGTTATCATCTATTCGTATTCAACAAACCTTTAACCTGAGCCTGGCTAAGTAGTACCAAAAAGTGTATATGTGTACACTCTATCCCTCGTGTGGCTGAAGCAATGTCTGCTTAGGATACCATGATTGTCCATCAACTCCTTATCTCCTTTAATTTAAAGTCTCTTCAAGCCTCCATGATGTCAAGTACTATTTGTGCAGTTTTGAAGCAACCGTGAGTTTTGTCTTGAAAAGTTTATCCAAGTAGGTGGTTTAGGTAGAATAGTGTAAATCTCCTTGATTGGAGTTATCTTATTAATGCAATATATATAGAGCCCCTCAGTCGTAGTAGGAGGAGGTCGGACGTTGAGACTGAATCTGAAGTCAAGAAACAATTGCCGAGGAAGTCCCTTAGTGAAGATATCTGCATACTAATATGAAGAAGGAACATGCAACACCCTAACGTGACCCATTGCAACCTTCTCACGAACAAAGTGAATATCCATCTCAATATGCTTGGTTCGCTGATCCTGAACCGGGTTATGAGACAAATAGACAGCAGATATGTTATCACAGTAAACCAAAGATGTCTTACATAAGGGATAATGAAGCTCAAGAAGGAGATTTCAGAACCAACATAGCTCTGCAACAACATTCGCAACGCCTCGATATTCTGCTTCTGCACTCGAATGTGAGAGAGTGGCTTGCCGCTTGGCAGACCACAATATAATATTATCCCCCAAAAATACACAATAGCCGGACGTAGAGCGACAAATGTCCGGATAGCCTGCCCAATCTACGTTTGTATAAGAAAGAAACCTAGTCGGTGCGGAGGGATATAGATGCATTCCATAGTCAAGAGTGCCCTTAACGTACCGAATGATACATTTAAGAGCTATAAAGTGAGGCTATCTAGGAGCGTGCATGAACAAGCACACCTACTGAACAGTATATGCAATATCGAGCTGAGTGAATGTGAGATATTGAAGAGCACCTGTGAGACTCCTATAAAGAGAGGGATCGATGACCGGATCCCCATCACCTGTACTGAGTTTTGACTTTGAGTCGACAGGAGTGGACATGATTTTGCAGTTTGCCATTATATCCTTGTAGACAATCTCATCTGCATACTTACGCTGACATAAAAGTATGGCATGTGCGGATCTTGTGACTGATATCCCCAAAAAATAACTCAACTTACCCAAATCTGTCATAGCAAATTTGGACTTGAGCAGGGCAATGAGCTCGTGTTTCAGTGTATCAGAAGAAGCCGTCATAACAATATCATCCACATATAAAAGAAGATAAGTCGTGTCAGTACCTCGATGAATAATGAACAGGGAATGATCAGCCTTGATGCACACGAACCCGATTTGTATGATGTATGTAGCAAACCTCTCATACCAAGCCCTGGGGGCTTATTTCAAACCATATAGTGACTTACGAACATGACATACATAATGAGGAACCTTCGGATGTACAAAGTCAGGCGATTGATGCATATAAACGGTTTCTTTCAAATCCTCATGTAAGAAAGTATTGTTTACATCAAGCTGGTGAATAGGCCAATGTTTTCCCATTAGCTATGCTCAACACTGTGCGAATGGTGGTTGGTTTGACCACCGGACTAAAAGTCTCACCACAATCAACTCCCTCATGTTGACTAATACCATTAGCCATAAGTCTTGCCTTATGGCGTTCAAGCTCTCCACTATCTGAGAATTTGTGACGATAGAACCATATACAACGAATCACATTCACCCCTTCTAATTTCAAAACAAGATCCCAAGTGTGATGATTGGTTAACGCATTAAACTCCTCACGCATGGCCGCATTCCAATTTGGGTCAAGTTTGGCTAATTTTGGATTTTTAGGAATAGGTGAGATGGTTTGTGTGGATATGTTAAAATGAACTTTTGGTTTGAATATCCCGTGTTGTGCACGGGTTTCCATACGGTGTGTGGGGACGATCACGAGTGGGGTAGGGGGCTGGGTGGTGATGGACTGGACTGGGCAGTGGGGTTGGGCATGGGCTGGGAGGGTGACATGTAGTGTGGCTGGGCAATGGGGTGGGGCAGTGGCGGGTTGTGTGACGGGCAGGGACAGGGCAGTAGGGTGGTTCAGTGTGGCTAGTGTATCGTCGGGCAGGGACTGGGCAGTGTGGTTGGGCAGTGAGGTCGACGGGACGTTTAGCGGTACGGCATGAGGGTGCAAATTTTTTGGTGCATTTTGGACTAGAGGTGAGGTGGTCGAGTCATCAAGGAATCCATAAGCAGTGGGACGGAGTTGGTGGATGTTGACAAAGGGAAAGACGTTCTCCTCAAACGTGACATGACGTGAGACTATGATTTTGCATGTGGACACGTTATAGCATAAGTACCCCCTATGATTTGATGGGAACCCCAAAAAGATACACATAGTGGAATGGGGTGCTAATTTGTGATGGACTGTGGAGGCCAGATTCGGGTAACAGAGACAACCGAAAATTCGAAGATGATCATAGGTAGGGATCCGATGAAATAGGGACTCGGTAGGGGTCCTATTTTGGAGCGTACAGGTAGGCAGTATATTGAGAAGGTATTATGTCATTTTTAATACATATACCCAAAAGTTTGGGGAAGAGATGCATGAAAAAGTAAGGTACGAATCATATTGTTAATGATGCGTAAAATTCGTTCGGCTTTGCCGTTTTGAGGGAAATTATGGGAGCAGGAGAAATAGAAGACCATGTCATTAGCCATACTTAATTTATGAAAGAGAGAATTGTTAAACTCATGACCATTATCACATTGATAACATTTTTATTTCTTTTTCAAATTGCGTTTTAACATACGTACGAAATTCAAGAAACTTATAGTAGACTTGATATTTAAGGTGGAAGAAAAATCATCCAAGAATATTAAATAGTACTTATGACCCAATTTGCTAGTAATAGGAGAAGACCATAAGTCTACATGAATAATATCAAAGGGTGAAAAAGTAATACTCAAGGATGACGTAAATGGAAGTCTAACATGTTTTTCAAGATGACAAGAATAGCAATTATGGGCAAGGTTCCCTTTATTACATTTAATTAAATTGTGGTTTCTAAGAAAATAAAAAAAATATAAGCTCAAGGATGTCCAAGTCTACTATGCCACGTTGAGGACGAGATTGCAGCTAGAGATGTGGGAGGATGGACACTAGCAGTGGGCGTGGATAGAAAAGGATAGAGGTCTCCCACACTATTGAATCTCGTAAGAAGTCTCCCCGTACGTAGGTCCTTTACAGAAAAATCAAACGGGTCAAAATCAATAGCTACAGAATTATCAGTGGCAAATTTTCTAATAGAGATTAGGTTCTTGATAATGTTAGGGGCATACGTATTTAAAGGAGTAGTGAGGGTACGGTGGTGGAGTGAGTGTGTGGCCTAACCCTTGAATTGGAATATGATGACCATTTCCAACCACAATAAATTGAGGAGTATTTAAATTGTGTAGTTGAGAAAGATTTCCATAATTGTGAGTGAGGTGAGACGTGACACCCGTATCCATATACCAAGCGTCATCGGGCTGCGCAATATGCATCGAGCTATAGGCCTATGTCAATTTGATTGGGGTGACAAGGCCCGTGATGGGCTGCTATTGCCTAGCCCCTGCAAGGTGGGCCTGGTCGGTGGAGGCCGCTGGACGTGATCTTGGACGAGGGCCCAACACACTAGGTTGTTGCCACTGGCCTAGTTGCTGGGCCTGCTGGAACTGATAGGGTCTGTAAGCAGTGGCCTAATTTCTCCAAGGCATGGGGCTGGCCCAATTTGCTGGATAAGGGGCCTGCGGTGGTGGGCCGTTGGAATTAAGTCTGCCTCTGCGACCCTTGTCTCTTCCACCGCACCCACTGCCTCAGTCACGCCCTCTGTCGTTTCCTCAGCCATCGCTGTGGGGTTGATTTTCGGTGGTTCGGTAGGTGTGGTGGCAGTCGGCGGGATGGTGGCTGCCAGCGTCTGTTGGTGATGTCCATCTTATTTTGCTCGTCTCGTCTACTCTATTAGCAATTGGGACCGCGCTTTGTTGAAACTCGGTAGGGGATCGGCTTGTTGAATCATGCAAGTGTGTCGTCGTATTCGCCCTTCGATAAACCATTAATCAATTGCAGAACCATCTTCGTGTCGGAAATTGGAGTACCCACATTGGATAATTGGTCGGCAAACAATTTTAGTTGCTTGCAGTAGTCGGCCATATTTGCAAAATTCTCAATACGGGTGGTGTTGAATTGCTCCTCGAGATACACGACACGTGTATGTTTATTGTCTTGAAAAATTTCCTCCAACCGTGTCCATAACTCCTGAGCCGAAGCTCTGGTCTTCATAATTGTATGAAGCAAATCCTTGGAGATAGTGCCATAGATCCACTGCTTAACGATAGCGTAAAGTTGTTTCCACGTCGTGTCATCGACGTCGGGTGGGCGGGGAAAAATGGTATCAATGTGGTCAAGCACGTTGTAAGTGGGAGAAGTTATGTGGATCGCGGGTGACGCCATGGGGGCTACTGGAAAATAGGTGAAGAAAGAGCGGGGGTTCGGGACGTGTACGAGGTGTATATGGGGCAGTATCAGTCATATACGAGGTGTATATCGGCCTAGGGATGTTATATATCGATGTATTCGGGTAGTATATGATGGCAGGGATGGTATATCAGTTGTATACGACTTTCGGGTTGATGTATATCACTTGATACGTGATGTATATCATTGTATACGAGTAGTATATGGTGGCAGGCAGTGTATATGAGCCATATACAGTGTGTATATCGGTTGTTTCCGGTAGGATTTGGCGTCGGAAGAGAAGAAAAAAAGGGGGGAGGGGGAGAATAGGGTTAGGGTTTTTAGGCTCTTGATACCATGTAGAATAGTGTAAATCTCCTTGATTGGAGTTATGTTATTAATGCAATATATATAGAGTGTACAATTATAGTCCTAATGAAATTAGGATCTCTACTTTACATAATTACACTAAAATATTAATTACAGAATAGACGGTGTATATATATAAATATATTCACTATCAAGTTGAAACACAAAACTACTATTTGCAGATGTCTTAGATAACTATAGCAATTACTAATTAAGTGGAAGATTGTACATAGTTAGTGACTGCGAAAAAAATGTTAATCTTCCTAATACAAAGTGTGTTTTATTACTCGAAACAAAATCTTTGGAGGAAAGTCAAAGTTGACTATTACAATAAATGTATAGCGAAACTAAATACTTATAAATTAATTTATCCATCTTTTAAGTTTTTACTGAAAAGCTATTTAATTTGTTATTTGTCAAATAGTCTTAAATTTTAAATTAGATTTTTGTTATATAATGCGTTATCACAATGATTAAATCTGTCATAACAGTCATCTAAGGTATTATTATAAAAACTAATTTATACCTCTAAAACAATATAATACTCATCAGAATTTGCTAAACTTGAATTTTGTTTGGCTTTGTAAATCCTAATAATTTTCTGCAATACACTTTAAAACAATATAGTGAAGCATAAATTTCTTAAGAATTAGTGATCTACTTGGTAAGAATTTTGTACTATAGGTCAAAAGATAACTACACGTAATCATAATAAATGAAATTAATTACTAAAAAAATAAAATATGCAATCTGCTATAGTATATATGTTAAATTAAATTGATAGTGTAAAAAGTATTTATAATGGCAATGTAGAGAAGCTAATTAATCTTTTTATTTATATAAAGCCAATACATTTAAACAATAGGAGTAGTATATTGGCCGTTTTTTTATTATCCACATTTGATATGACAGCATGAAATCAGTTATTGAACGATACAACAAAACGAAGGACGAACCTCAACAGTTGCGCAATCCAGTGTCGGAACTGAAGGTAATATTCCTGTCGATTAACTAGGATCGATCTAATGTTGGGAAATAAAATTACATGGAATTGAAATAGAGGCCTTGATAGTGTAATTACAGTTATTAAGAAATTTATACCTCTACTAAATATATTGCCGCTTGGTGTATTACTGTATGGCAAAGTTCCTTTAGAATTTACAAAGTCAAAACGAAATTCAGATTCACCAAGACTTGAATTTTTGACATAATTCGTTGTGAATTTTTCAGAAAGTGAGAAAAGAAGAAAAGTATTTAGGAAAATTTGATGATGATTTCGTTTTGGAGGTATAAACATGTATGTATACAGTATATATAATACCTTAAACGTATTTCCTTTTGTATTCAACCAGTAAGGAACAACTAATTATGTACCTTCTTTTCTCTTGTCAATCACTAGCTATCACTTATAAAAATCTGTTGATATGTTAAGAAGCATTACAATGTACATGAACTTTTACTATTCCTGTAAATGATCTTGCTCTGGTATTCTTTCAGTATTTGTCTATAACATCATCTACACACTGTAAACTGAAATCAAGATCTTCACTACAAGAAAATTTTGTTGCAATTAGTTTCTTATTGTATTAAATGTACGTTAAAAGTTTGCTAAATTAGGTTTTTGTCAATTTCAGCAATATTCAGCTGAAATAGGATCAGTATGCTATCAATTGAACTGCATTCAAATAAAAAACATAGCTGGGACTAGATACCTTGAAGGACATAAAGGAATTAGAAAGGAAACTACATAGTCGATAGTGCATTAGCAAACTCTACTTAGCCTTTATATTCCAAAACCTGAACGATTAAGAGGAACGAACTATTTTTTAATGGAATTATGCCAGAGAAAGTGGCAAGAGTATAATATGTCTTACATTGTGAAGACTACTATTCTTCCATCAAATGAACATCTTTGCAAGATGTGCTGGTGTTGCTGCTAAAGCATATTACTATAGGTTTCCACTTTATGGGGGACTGATTTTTTTTTGTCAGATATCTTGTTCAAGATTTAAGATGTACATTTCCTTGGCTACATTTAGCGTCTAGGATAACATAAGTATTTTAGGAGGGGGAGCTTTTGAATCAACTAGCATTGAGAATTATAACAGTAACTCCAACTTATACTCTTGTTAAGTAAGTTCTCTAGTTAAAACAACAATCAATAAAAGAAAAATAAAACTCCCACTGCCACCAAATTAGGTAGGAAATTCTAAACAAATGGAACATTACTTTGGAATGGAAAAAAAAAACCTCTTTACTGGTGAATAAGTCTCAAAGAATTAGATTCAGTAAGTAAAGTATGTTGTATTAGAAACAGTAGTAATGCTCAATTTCTAAAACTCTCTACACTTTGGCAAAACAAAAATCTGTAAACTTAATGAAAAATGTTGGAGGAATAAAATTCATTTAATGTCAGAATTATGAGACATAATAGGACATTTAGAGATGTCAGCCAAGGAAATGTTGTACCCTTGAGTCAGAACTACTGAAAAAAGAGCTCTGTTCTGGAAACCTATACATGTATAGCAGCAACAATTCTCAAGTGAATCACTTGATGTTTCACATAATTCCATTGAAAAGTAGTTCGTTTGTCTTGGCCGGACAATATACCTGGAATATGGTGGTAGTATGTTGATAAAATTCATACTACAACATGTGCAATTTTTACTTCCTATACTGTTTTAACCATTTTACAGGCATAGTTCCAATAAGCATGTAAGATCATATCTTCAGCTCAACAAGGTAAGTGAAACTGAGAGGTAATAGGAGGAAAATGGTAGTTTTCAAGATTACTACCTTATCTATGTATGATTTCTTGAATGAAATGACCCAGAATATACAACATAGTTGTAGCATTTCTTTGTGGTCATTTCAGATGTATAGAGGGTTGTCACATGAAATTTTAGTACATATGTTGAAATTTTAGAATCCTTATTAGTACATATGTTGAAATTTTAGAATCCTTATTAGTACATATGTTGAAATTTTACATCCACAGCCTGAGTATATTGTGAACTGTACTTACTATAGCTGTGGCAGAGGGAGGCAGAGTTCTTGCGGCAACAATTACAGGACCTACAAGAAAATCATCGGTAATGTTTACTCTTGGCAAGATACACATGCTTTTACTTCACATCAACATAGCTTAGGAACTAATCATACATCAAGATTCAAGACAGTTGCATCTAGTTTTGGTTTGTTGAACAACATACTTAAACATATAAAGACTAAAGAAAAGAAAATCAAACACATACGTTACGAAATTTTCATGAATTTATGGACTCATGGAATTGGATGTTATAGCACATCATTTTAACTATTCTTACTAGTATTATTCAATAGGCAATTTTCTCACCATCTGATAGAACAGGCAATTAATGGGAGAGGAGCTCTGTGGTTTGGGTGTAAAAGAACTAACAAATCTGGAGAATAAGCTGGAAATGAGCTTAAGGGGCATCCGTATGCAAAAGGTCAGCGATCAACCTGATACAGTAATTAATACTATTGGAACTGAAAAATACTCAGAACTAAACAATTCCTGACTTTATAGGAGCAAATATTAAAGGATGAAATTCAAGATCTAACTCAAAAGGTATGTGCAAAAAAGTAGCAGTTTTCAGAAAATTGAAACAGGAACTTATTGATCTGAAATTCTTGACCATATTCCTATTGAATCTATACAGGGCAGCATGATACATCAAGAGAATTTGGAACTCTACAAGAAGGTAAATCTCATTCGACAAGAAAATGCAGAATTGTACAAAAAGGTGGTACTACTTGATATTAAGTAAGAGTTTCCTTGCGTATATAATTACAAAGTCAAAGCTAATAGTGCCAAAAGATAACCTTATTCTTTCAGGCTTATGGTACAAGGGATGTTAATGCAGTGAATGGAAACACAATTAATCCATATCGCTTCACGGTGAGTAGAGAAGTTCATGCCCCCATCCATCTGCAGCTAAGCCAGCCTGAGCCACAAAATTTTGTGATGCAAGCAGGAACATCCGATTCAAGGTACGTAAATCGTTCTTCTTTCATTAGAATATCAACCTTCTGTCAACAATTAGCTGTTTGCAACTCCATCAGCAACTAAATTATGAGTTTAAGTTTTGTGCACTGACAATGTAATAAATGTTTTACACCATCAAGTTAAGCTGACCTGCAACAACAATTCATTTTCTAAACCAGCCTATTAAGCTAACCAGGAAATAAAGTAATAACCTGCTATAACAATTTAAATGGTGCTGATAGTGTAAGAGTATACAACTTAAATCGATGAATTATAAGTAGTGTGCTAGTGCACTATAGTCAACAAAAATGAAGTATACTAGCATGATTACAAACCATTCACTCCTACATGAGAATTCCTGATATTTTGACCTTTTTACAGGTAGATGTCAATGGTGGCAGTAAAGATCAATGACTTAACAACCTGAACTGCAGAGCAGCAGAAGAGGAATTAAAGACTAAAAGAAGGATTGAAGTGTTTCTATGATATATAATTAGTGTGGAGTTGCAAAGGAATCTCATAAAATGGTGTATTATCTTATTCATAATTAATGGTAGCATACATTTGTTGTTTACAATGATGCAGGAAACGGAAATGAGTAACTGCTAAGTATTACAACACAATGAAATTACAATAAACTGAAATTTCAATGAACTTGAACAAGAAACTTGAACAGTTTTGATATGCTGAGTCGAGTGATGACACTCTGTCTTTAAGACAAGATTGCCCCGTATGTATCCTTTCTACGTTCTGGACAATAGTCTCCCAAGATAAAACAGCAACTGAATAATTGAGCAAAGGAAACTCAAGTGCTACCTTGAAGAATTTTGAGTAATGAAATGATGCTGAATGTAGGAAGAATCTGATTTCGTTTTAGTGTTTCTGTGTGTCTCAACAATTGTGCAAAGGCTCCTTTATATAGTTGAAGGAGAGGTCTTACCAACTGCCCACATAATTGCTGTTACTGGCCAAGTAATGGCAATTATGGAGGTAGTAATTCACCAAAATAAATGGTAAATTGATGTGCAACGGATTGACCTTTAGGGAGAGTAATTCAGCCAAAATAAATGACTGAATTGAGCGCAAATTAAGGCTGGTTGAACAGCAAAGTTCTCTGACTTGAAACTTCAGGGGCCAAATTGTAAATACGAAACAATTCTGGTCCAAAAAGATAATATCAACCCACAGCCCGTGACCGAGACCGGACGGCGCGCGTGTGGGCTTATCCTTGAACCGAAGCACATCTAGGTCCTCCCTCCTTTAAACACATGGAATACCCCTTGGGGTCCCAAACCCCAAGCCAACTTTGAGACTTATTAACTAAACAAATTTTTCTTCCCCCACCGATGATGGAGGATTGCTCTTTACCACCTTTTTCCATGCTTCAAACAACTCACTTCGTGGACCAATATCTCTTTCATTTCTCAACAAAATTTGACGATCCTTGGCCCTACGGTCATCTACATACTTAGTAGATTATGCACGTGTGAAGAACCGAAGGTTCCAACATGCGGAACACTAGTGTTTAAGTCATTAAAGATGGTTGAACTCAACTCCCGCCAAAGGCAAATTTCCAACAACATTATCTATGCTGCCAATGTAATTTAAGCATTTGATGTTGCACATAAAGAGAGCACAGGCATCATGGTCAACCAATCTGTCTGGGAATTTTTTATCGAATCTGGTGAGGTATGTTTCATTGTTTGAGTTCAGCATTACAAAATACAAACACATAGTTATCTGGAACAGAACTTGTAGACAGGAAAACATCAAATTGAGCATATACTAGATATGACCACCGTACTAATTGTTCATATAGCTCCTTTGGGAAACTGAAGTTTCTTTTTTCACAATTACAATCCTAGAGAAAACAACTTTCTTGGACTAATCCCAAAATTTTCCTAGAAGAAACCTGCAACTTTTCTTCTCTGGTACTGTTCTTCATACACATACACAGTAAGTATGGCACATTTTTAAGTTGATAGGGAGGAACCATATCATTAGCAAAACATGTTGATACAAGACACCAACTTATTTAAGGTTGAGAGTGTTGGAGTTCTTCTAGCAATTTAATAATAAAAGCTCTATGGCCTTTCATGTTAACCGAAGGAGAAAACTGACGGGAAGCTGTCCGTAATACTTTTAATTAGTAGTCCAACGTACATTAGAAGGAGAGTTTTCCTTATCGATGGAATGTGTTTTTGAGGCGGAAATTTGGACTTAACAACTTATTCAGAGCTTATTTGTATCATAATATATTATCAAGTCGTCAAATCTTGAAGGGGACGAGTCTAAATAGAGTAAAATGAATAATCAAGATCCACATGTTGACTCTACCTAGCTTAGAATTGACGCGTAATAGTAATTGTTTTTGTTGTACTCATACTTTCACAAGTACATATGAACAACCAGATTTAGATCACACTGTTATATATATAAAATATATATAAGTATTATTTAATAATAATAATTTACTTAATAAAATAACAGAAGAAACCCAATTGAAGTGTCTTCTCCTAAAGGTTGCAACTCTTCAAAAGAGTAACTAACATCTTAATATTGTTGGAAATTAGCCTTTGGCGGGAGTTGCGACCGACCAACTTTAACGGCTTAAACACTAGTGTTACGTATGTTGGAGAATCCGGTTCTTCACACATGCATGATGTACTAAGTACGTAGATAACCGTAGGGCCAAGAATCGTCAAATTTCATTGAGAAATGAAAGAGATATTGGTTCACGAAGTGAGGTGTTTGAAGCATGGAAAGTGTGGTGTTGTGTTCAATTCTCCCTCATCGGTAGAGGAAGAAAGAATTGTTGTGTATATAAGACTCGAAATTGGTTTGGGGTTTGGGACCCCAAGGGGTATCCCATGTGTTTAAAGGAGGGAGGACCTAGATGTGCTTCGGTTCGAGGAAAGACCACACACACGCCGCCGCCGCCCGCCAGTCCGGTCCGGTTCCGGGCTGCGGGCCTTCTGATATTATCTTTTTTGGGCCAGAATTCTTTCAGATGTACAGTTTGGTCCCTGAAGTTTTCCGAAAGACAGAATTTTCGACGGTCAGAACAGAAACGCCAAGCACTCAATTCAGCCATTTATTTTGGCTGAATTACTCCTCCTATAATGGCCAAATCCGTTGGTCTTTTCACCATTTATTTTGGTGACTTTACTACCTCCATAATGGCCATTATTTGGCCAATAATGGCTGTTATGGAGGCAGTTAAACAGCCCTCCCTCACCTATATAAACACCCCCTACACCATTGTTGAGAAGCACAGAAAATATACTTGATATATACACGAAAATACACAAGCAAAACAGTTTTCTTCCTACATCTTCCTTGCATCATTTCTTGCTCAATATTCTTCAAGGTAGCTCTTGAGTTTCCTTTGCTCAAGTGTTCCATTGTTGTTTTATCTTGGGAGACGAATTGTCCAGCACGTATAAAGGATACATACGGGGCAATATTGTCTTAAGGACAGAGTGCCACACTCGACTCAGCAAGCAAACAAAGCAGTTTTTTTCAGTTTTTCCGTTTCTAGTTCATCTTTGTAATTTTCAGATTTCTAGTTGAATTGTAATTTCAATTCTTACTTTAGCAGTTATTTGTAATTCCCGTTTACTGCAACCTTTGTAATATCCAACAAATATTGAATGTGTTAAAGATGGGAAAGGGGAGAAAAGGACAAGTACTACGTTTTTGAGTTTGCAGTCAGGCAAGAAAATCTGGACGAGAGCAGTTGAAGAAAGCAATGGTGGATCTGTCGGAAAACCATGAAGTATTCAAAATGAGAAGTTGTCTCAAGGAAAGCTAAGTGAGGGAATGTCAAACAGTTGAGCCTTCTAGTGTTAAGAGGAGGAAATTCAGTAGAGAAGAGAAGTGTAAAGGCACAATATCTGAACATGGTTTGTCAGTGGGTGAAATTGGAATGAGACGTAGCATTCCGGATGCCAACACTACCTCAGTCTGCCTGTTTGCTAGATCTGGCTGTTAAGGGTGATGGGAAAGAAGCCACTTCGCAAAATGGAATTACATTATATTGATAGCAAATAAAGAGAAACAAAACTGGGTCCAATGTTTTGGTTCCAAATAGATGACACAAAACAAGAGCCATGAGAATATTTTTAACAAATGTTCATATATAAAGGTTAAGGCGCAACCACCATAAGAATAACGGTTAAGGCGATGATTCAAAAATAAAGTAGTAATAAAATCAGGTTTTACTTTTTTTAACTCCACCTATATATGAAATTCTACTTTTTGTGATTTTTGTGGAACATGTTTCATAAATATTGAGATAGATGATCAATTTTGTGATGATCTTGAAATGTATGTTAAATTTAGGAATAGCATATTTGACATGCTTATAGTGATTTATTAGTCCATTACATAAGGAGTTTACTTTCAAAATGGGACCAACATAAATTGGATGGATCATATTTATGCTTGGAAGTTGTAACTTTGGTGTCTCTTCAAAGAAGCTTAAAATATTACTCCTTTGTGTTTAATGCTTAACAAAAATGTGGTTAATCTAAGTTTTGGTGATTATTTTAGATGTGAGATTATATCTATTCATGTGAACTGAATAAATGTGGTGAAAATATTGGAGGAAATTATTTGCATTTGTGAATCACTATATTTAGAGGTTTATAAAGTGTTTCTTACTTTAGATTTTACTTTTGTTATGGGATGATTTTCGTTGAGAAATGACTCGGGCTTAGTGAACAAGATTGATTCTTCATCATAGATATTGATGATGAGGTTTTGAAGAATGAAAAAAATTCTTCCTCATAGAGGAAATAAACCTCCTTTTTATTCACTCGGTAAGTACTTTAAAAATGATCGAGGCATAATCATATGGCAGTATACTTCTTGTGAAGAAAAGGTACATAAATTATATTTGATGTGTAAAGAATGGATCTTGAGCCCAACTCAACCCCAAAAGCTAGCTTGTAGTGTGATGATTGTCTAAGTCCATATAAGGAGTCCATGTTCTCATTCCATATCCGATGTGGGACTCTTAACACTCCGCCGCACGCCCAGACCTTGTTAACTGGAGTGTGGATAATATAATTTGGGGGCCCAACATCGGTGAACAAAAAATTGAAATGGGCCTGGCTCTAATACCATGTAAAGAATGGATATTGGGCCTAACTCAACCCCAAAAGCTAGCTTGTAGGGTGAGGATTGTCTAAGTCCATATAAGGAGTTCATGTTCTCATTCCATATCCGATGTGGACTCTTAACATGATGAGTATTTTCCTGCCGCTAAATATTAGCAGATTTTGAGATAAATGAAAAAGATAATGATTGTCGTCACACAAGTGACGCTAACCATTCTTATGTATTGTGATACTACATTAAGTGTAACTTATAAAAATATTGGTAGATCTTCTCATTAAACATTTATTATATGAGAAGATAGTGTAGTCATGGAAAACATTGAGCTATTACCATTTTAATAGAAATAATCTTGAATGACGTCTACTCTTCCATGTGAAAGTCAGTCATAACTGAAAATTCATATTCTAAGAGTTCAAGGATTAGTCTTCATGAATTATCCAAGAAATGTTAACGCAGAGGTTACATTTCCAATGCATAAATACACCCAGGAATAGTGGGGGTGATAATACATACAATTGAATTGCGCGTTATTCCTTTGAAGCCCCTGTTTGACTATATGCATTGATTTCCACACAAAGAGAAGGATGCACTTTGTTCTTAACAATCTCGAGCTTATAAAGTGGGGTGACATAGCGGTTGTGGACACACTTGATGAGACTGCATATGCAAGTAAGAAAGTGAGAGGCCGTTTTCAATGAATTTTAATGGTGAATCCTAGAGGACTTGTTGAACAGGATTGAGCACAAGACCCATATTAATCGGCGCTGCCATTGAAGAACAAGAACATTCATATTCATTCTAAAGGTTCTACGCTTGTTAGCTACCTTTAGTTATGTGTTATACAAATACCCAATAACATCTTTCGTGCGTTTTCGAATCCATATATTATTATTAAATAATAAGTGGGGGATTGTTATATATATAAGTATTATTTAATAATAATAATAATAGTAATATTTTACTTAATAAAATAACAGAAGAAACCCAATTGAAGTGCCTTCTCCTAAAGGTTGCAACTCTTCAAAATAGTAACTAACATCTTGAATTGGTGTGATTAAGTGTTGCCTTTATGTTGGACAGTCATGTATATATAGAGGTTTACTTCACATTCAGAAGTGTATGAAAAAGTTATTCTTTTAACCGTGCTATTTCCTCCATCAATATTCTACTCTATCTTTCAACAAATTCCTCTATTCCAATTGGGTTGAATTTTCGTAGTAGAAGAAATCAAAGAGTGCAACTTTGATTTTCATAGTAGGCATTATATACTAGGAATGGACTTTCCCGTTAACCATTTGCATGGTGTGGGAAAATTACTATCCTAAAGATAATTTCCTCAAAGCGCATTGCATATTCGTTTCATATTTTTCATCATTGAATTCTCTTTTATTAATTTAACTCTTTTGTTTATTAACTTTGTCTTGCACAAAATTACTCCATTATATTATTTTTAGAATATTCTACAACACACACATCCAGAAACTATAAATGAGAGCCGGAAGACATGCCTTGATGCTCCAACAACCAATTTCGGGTGCAAGCTATGTTTAAGGGCCCTTTTGGTGCTCATTCTAAATTTAGAGGTGTTAAACGGGTAGATTGGACTGAATTTAGAGGGGTCAAAATAGGTTAAGTTAATAAAAGAGTGGGACATCAACGATTCAAATATTACTTAGGCTAAAATGTGCTGGATTAAGATGAGCTAAACACTAGATGCCCTACCCCGCTAAACTCTTATCAATTTTTAAGTTTGTTTATTTATTTACCTTTTTGAGTGTGCATAATACGAATGGTACGATCCGACTTGGAGATAAGCGGATTCAAATAACAAAATACGGAATTTAAGATAGGGAGAAATTAAGAGATGAGATAGAAGAAATAGGAGATGAGAAAAGATGAAAGAAAGAATCAATTCAACTAATTATTGTGATTAATCAACAAACAAAGACATAAATTAATTCAAGGGAGAAAATAAACTCAAACTCATACATGGAAATCTAATCCAAGATTATTCAAGAGAGGTTAAAGGTTAAGAGATAAACATGGAAATCTAATCCAAGATTATTCAAGAGAGGTTAAAGGTTAAGAGATAAGGGATTCCATCCACTAATACTAACGCTAGCTTAACCTACACTCCATACAAGGAGAAACTACACTCAAAAGAGCTTTTTCAGCATTCTCAAAATTCAAGCTAAGAATGAAAAGAGCTAACACTAGCTAATCCTAGCTCAACCTACACTCTATACAAGGAGAAACTACACTCAAAAGAGCTTTTTTATCAATCCCAAAACTCAAGCTAAGAATGAAAATAGGCTAAGGCAAGCTTATATAGTTTTGCCTTTAAATGAATAGCCAATTATTTAACTAATATCCCCATTTTACATTTAACTTTACAAGCTTGCAATTGTAGCCACACATCAAACACTTGGGCTTCTTTAAGAGGCAAGCTTTGTGTAACATTTCATAAATTCGGGTTAGGTGTGAATGAATTAAATGAGTGTTGATGTGTCATATTTTAGTTATGTGAATACCTTAGTGATGAATTTGGGTGATAGATAGTTTTTTTGAAGTCAAACCAAATAGTGAAGTTTGTGAGAGCTCTTAAATTCGTCTAAGTCTGAGGTATGTTGCACTTATATCCAGTTTTCGGGTAGTTGCGTTAAGAATTTGAGAAAATGCAAAATATGAAAGTTATAGGTCTTTGAAATACCTTTCCAACCATATATGGACCAGCTCAATCAGAGCTCTGTTCTAAGCGGTATTCCCTTTTTAATGAACATTGTCGGCGCAATCAAAGATAAGCCTGGGCGGGGCGTGACCCGTGGAAGTGGGCCCAGGGCACCAGGCTTAATTTCCAGTGAGGGGAAAAATTTGACAGGCTTATCGAAAAGCCTGGCATAGGCGCCGATATTGAACACAGGCGCGGGGCGCCAGGCCAATTTCATTATAAGTCATCTTTTTGGAGAGAAAATACCATAGAGCCTTCTCTAGACCTCTAAGGTAAGTTATTACTCAAACTTCATGATTATTACCTCAATCTAATAAGGATTAATACTAGAATCCTCATCTATTCCATAGATTGTGAGATTTCGATTCAAGATTGGTTGAAGAAAAGACTCATTGGGAATTCATCGTGAGGTAAGTTCATGTACTTCTTATTTATTTATAGGGATTGATTTTGGTGTACATATCATATGAAACACGCTAGAATCCATGGGTGAATCCTATTAAAGTAAAAACGTGAATTTGGCTTAGAAATCCTAGTTTTCTAAAAGAGTGAGAATTCAAGATAAAAGTATAAAGTTATAATATTTATTATTCTAATGAATTGTAGAGTGATTTTTTAACCTCGATAAACCTGTTTAGTAGCGTTTTAGATGGAGTTGAGGTATGTCTCTTGTTAAAATCCTTTTGACTATAAATATGATTTGTATGTCTCCTTTCAAACATACTCTCCAACCTTAACCTTTAAAAATAGTTTCTTTAGGAAGGTTTCATGTGCGTGAGGGACAAGCTCTCATGTAACCTTAGGTGTATCACACAATATATATGTATTCGTGATTTGTTTCTATCAAAGGATTGATTAAACTGATTTATAAAGCTTTAAACTTTGAACATAATTTACCCCTATAAGGGATGTTTTAACTTGATTTTCAAAAGCTTGGAGATTTCATGTATTTTTCCCTATGAACGTGCTTAATGAAGTTGTAACTTATCTAATGACTCGAACATGATTTCTAAACATATTAATGACTTGATGTACCCTTACTAATGGGATGATGAACATAGTTCATAATGAACTATTCGACTTCCATGCCATGATTTGATATTCGGATTCGATGTCATGATTTGCGATTTGTCTTTCATGCCATGGTTTGAGATTCGACTTCCATGCCATAATTTGTGATTCGGCTAATATGCCATGACTTATATTTGTTATGTTTGGGCCTGTGTGGGAAATTTGTGCTATTTCAGAGGATGATTAGCTGTTATGGATCCTAACGTATCGTTGTTGAGCATTGATGTGTTAGTCTAGAGGACAATTGACCTCCGAGGTGTGTATCCCGATGCATCTATTATTGTGCTAGTCTAGAGGATGATTAGTTGTCGTGGGATAAATCCCCAACGTATCGAATGATTGTTCGCCCGTGAGTTGACATGTGTTGATATGTTGGTTGCCTGAAAGTAACTTGTTGATGATCTCGCGCTCATGAGTGAGAAAAGTTAACGTGATAAACGGTATAATAAGTTAAAATTGATATATTCCTGGGTTATTGACTTTTACTAGTGATCTTACTAAATTTACTGGCTTACTCTATCTTTGGATTTCAAACTATTTTTGGAATAACTTAAGGTAACGAGAACGACTTAAGGACTCAAAATGATTATTTCCTTTTTATTGAATTATACTAAATATTCATGAGATGTTATCATTTATTTTGGATTGTTTCTTAATATTGTTTTCAATTACACTTATTACTAATATATTTTGCTATTAACTATTATTTCAGAGATACTCACTGAGTACCCAGTACTCATGCATACCATTGTTGTTTTCGATGGTATGTTAGGTAGCGAAAAAGAGCAGGTTCGTGATACGTGTACGAAGTAGGAGAACTTACTGCTTTCCATACTTGTTGGTGAGCCCACATACTTGATCGTGGGATACCCTTATATCTTACTTTATTGCTTTTAATTTTCGGGTTGCGTCCCGAAGTTAGACTATTGCTTCATAGATAGACATTTAAACTGTAGATAAATGTTGAAGTCATTGTTTGACTTATTGAGTGTTGCTATAGTTATGACAACCTTTTCATAATAGACTTCCGCTGATTTTATTTCATAATTGTGATCATAATTTTCTATAACTATTTGTACCTTGTTTGATTAAATAATAAAATATTGTTAAAAGAGGTAAATATTTAATAATTTTATAAGGTTCTTTCGTTGTTGTTCATAGAATCAGATGTTTGTTGCGTCCAAGGTGGATTTTGGAGCGTGACAAGCTTGGTATCAGAGCCTAGGTTTAGATGTGTCTTAGGAGTTGTCTTTGTCTGTGGAGCTGTGTCTAATGGAGTCTTCCTTGTGCAGCTTGATCACATGCATGATCGAAAACTCCTGGGATATTTATAGGTGTTTCTCATTCTTCTTGATTCTAAATTGTGCTATAGAGCTTGAACTTCTCTTTAGGATCATTCCGACGTGTTCGTTACTCGTTCCTCGTGGGGATGACTTTAACTCATGTTGTAGTTTCTAACCTAGTGAACAATGGTGCTATGTGGTGCACATTGGTTATGATTTAAAAATCGATGGATGGTGCAAAGTAGCTTGGGATTCAATAGTAGATGTATTTATATGGTGATTGTAAGATGTGGTTTTGATCTTTTGAGACACGTATAAGAATGACATTAGTCGTAATTCCTGGGGAAACTCTGTCATAGTCTTTTTTAGGCCTAAGGAAATTGTTAAGATGGATAGAGTTTTCAATGCGGTGAACATAACTTCTGCTAAGAAAGAGAGATGTATTAGCCAAAATATGATATAGCGATGGATGGAAGTATCTTGCCGAGTGCCATTGATTTGTTAGGAGTGGAATAGATATGTCCTTAGTTATAGACAAAGAGGTAATGTGATTTGGGGGATAATATGTAATGAAAGAATAAGAAATAATGAGACCATGAAAAGAGAGTGTGCTTTTAGGCTACATCCTTTGAGCTTTATTCTTGTTCTTTTTGTTTGTTCTCTTATGGTGTTTAAAGTTTGGATTAAAGGTTTGAGCTTTGATATATATGTGTAAACAAATTTGTTAGTGTGACTAGATTAGAGACAGTCATAGGCGTATTTTCGGATTGTGCTATGATGTTACGGTGCTCTCTACATGTCTAAGTAGAAGGATCTATATGTTATTATGGCTTTGAGACATACTTAAGATGTGATATGTTTATAGTACTAAAGATTCGAATGAAAGGAAATTTGAAAGTATCTTGTAGTGAATTAAGAATTATTGTACATTGAGGCTATATTCTTATTGGGTTAAAAGATTTGTGTTATTTTGATGTTTAGTGGAAGAACTATATTTTAGGCTGGAAACTCAAAAACAACCGCTTGTGAAAGAATGATTTAACAAGATGATGGAGTTTAATTTAGGCTTTAATTTTTTATCCTAGATTTTGATACAAAGAATTCTAATTTGAGGTTGTAGTTAGATGGACCTATGTGATTTGGATAGGCTACGTTTGTCACGGATTCTCAATAGACTAATGTTTATTTTATTGTAATCTAACGGTTGTAATTTTATCTAGCCCAAAAAGAGATTTGTGTTGCTGCTTAGGTTGGTACTGATTATTAGGTTGGAACTTTAAGTAATCACCTTGGTGAGAAACGATAATATGAGAGTGGTAACAACTAGATTTTATCTAGTAGGTTCGATATAAAAATCACAAGAACTCAAGTCAATAATCTATGACACGTGTCTTGTGTGGGTATGATATATGTGAGTTTTAGATGAATAAGTGAATGAAGGTTAATGTATTAGATAAAGATGAAACCTTAGTTACAAAAGTAAGATGGTGTGCCCAAGGAGGTATATTGATACAGAACGAGATGCTAAGCTTATTTACTATGTCGGCAGGATAATGTCGTTTTGGCTATGACTAGCGAGATATGATAGACCAAAAGAGGTTAGAGAACAACGACCTAAGGGCAAGATGTCATAAGTATCTAGTCATAAAGAGCAGGTCCTTAGAGTTACAAAAGTTCCAAAGAGTCTAACGGAAAAGAGCATGCTAAGTAGGGGAGATGCCCCAGAAAATTCTGAAAGTTAGCCGATTTAAAAGGCCTATGATATGTGGAATATAATATTACGCTACTTATGTAGGATTGTGATAAGATTAAGAATAGTGTGTGAGATTATATAGTGATGAGATTAAGAATAGTGTGTGAGGTTGTATAGTGATAAGAGTGAAATAATATTATATTAGATAAAGTTAAGGTCCGAATGAGCCACTTTAGATTAAGAAAGAGGAATATATAAGTAGTTGATACTCCCTCTTATTGGTAACTATAGGTATGCTTGTTCTTTCCAAATTTAATAAAAATGAGAAGTAAGGTACGTTAGGCTTGAATCATGTGTTGTTGAATTAGCCTCATTGTTAGAGTATATT
This sequence comes from Anisodus acutangulus, assembly GCA_029783415.1. Taxonomy (NCBI): domain Eukaryota; kingdom Viridiplantae; phylum Streptophyta; class Magnoliopsida; order Solanales; family Solanaceae; genus Anisodus; species Anisodus acutangulus. The sequence continues at coordinate 9,461,097 of CM056491.1, read as the reverse complement.
GTCTAGATTGATATATTGGGTGTCTCATTGTCAGAGCACATATGGGTTAAACCTTTTGGTTATCCAACTCTAGGAAAAGTGAGCTAAAGGAAAAATAAACTTTACTTCGTTTTGAGACTTGAGTATTCTAGTTGTTAGAATCCTCCTAAGTACTACGTTGATTCTTATTTGGGTATTAGTTGTGTCTTCATCTTTCCGGGATCGTTTAGTACAAAGAAAGCTCGATTTCATGATTTGGATCGTAAGGAGGTGGCTGAAGCCTCAAACGTTGTTATCACAGGTATTCTAACTATTTGTTCTCTTGTGTCATATTCGTTGATCGATCCGAGTCTGAATCTTTCTTATGTGATTCTGTACTTAGTCCTTCAATTTTGGGGTAGAACTCGAACAATTGTTAGGACCATTCTTCTGTGAATACCTTTGCTAGTGTTCTCATTAATTCTTATATGATCTATAGAGAATGTGTAGTGTAGTTAAGAGTCGCGAGACTACTGTTGATTTATTTGAATTAAAAATGGTAAACTTTGATGTGATTACGGTGATACACTGGCTTTCCATCACAGTCAGTACTCCCGTCAGGGCAGACTCAGCAGACATTATTCGTTCGAGGCAGAGGTAGGGGCCAGAACCGCACTTATGCATTAATGGGACGACAGGATCAGGAGTCCTCAATTGATGTTATTACAGGTACACTATTGGGTTTTTCACATAATGTATATGCTTTATTAGATCTAGGCTCCACTCTATCATATATCACTTTTTTTATTGCCTGTAAATTTAGTATAGAGCCTGAGTTGATAAGAGATCGATTTGTGGTATCTACACCAGTTGGTGAGTCGGTAGTTGCTAGACGGGTCTATCGAAATTGTGCAGTATTAGTTTATAGCCATCAGATCCTAGCAGATTTGGTAGAACTAGAGATGGTGGATTTTGATGTTATTATGGGCATGGATTGGCTGGCATCATGCTACACTAATATTGATTGTCGAGCAAAGGTTGTTAGATTTCAGTTCCCATGCGAGCCAGTCCTTGAATGGAAGGGTAACACGGTGACGCCAAAAGGTAGGTTTATTTCATATCTTAAGGCAAGGAAGATGATCTCCAAATGTTGTATATACCATCTTGTTCGGGAGAGAGATATTGATGCCGAACCACCTACTTCTCAATCAATTCCAATGGTTAATGAGTTTCTTGATGTATTTCCAGATGAACTTCCAGTCCTTCCTCCTGAAAGGGAAATTGAGTTCGGTATAGATGTGTTGCCAGACACTCGACCGATATCTATTCCTCCTTATAGAATGGCTACAGCTGAATTGAAAGAATTAAAGGAGTAATTAAAGGATCTGCTTGAGAAAGGCTTTATTAAGCCTAGCATATCTCCTTGGGGTGCACCGGTATTGTTCGTACGAAAGAAAGATGGTTCGTTACGGATGTGTATCGACTATCGGCAACTGAATAAAGTCACTATCGAGAACAAGTACCATCCTCCCAGAATTGCTGATTTATTTGACCAGTTACAAGGTGCAAGATATTTTTCAAAGATCGACCTAAGGTCGGGGTACCATCAGTTAAGGGTAAAGAGAAGGACATTCTGAAGACGGCTTTCAGAACAAGATATGGGCACTTCGAGTTCTTAGTAATGTCATTTGGACTCACAAACGCACTGGCAGCATTTATGGATCTAATTAATAGCGTGTTTCACCCATTTTTTGACGTATTTGTGATAGTATTTATAGATGATATTCTGGTTTACTCTCACTCGGAAGCAGATTATGTGGATCATTTGTGAATAGTACTACAGACGCTCCGGGACCATAAGTTGTATGCAAAGCTTTCCAAGTGTGAATTTTGGCTGAAGTCAATGGATTTCCTTGGTCATATAGTGTTAGACGAGGGTATAAGGGTTGACACTCAGAAGATTGAAGCGATGAAAAATTAGCCGAGACCCACGACTCCATCAGAGGTTCGCAGCTTTCTGGGCTTAGCCGGCTATTATAGGAGGTTTGTGGAAGGATTTTCTACCATATCAGCGCCATTAACAAAGTTGACACAAAAGGCCATAAAATTCTAGTGGTCCGATGCTTGTGAGCAGAGTTTCCAAGAGTTAAATGATAGACTAACATTAGCACCAGTCCTTACTCTCCCAGAGAGTCCAGAAGGCTACGTTGTGTATTGTGATGCCTCAGGAACATGTTTAGGATGTGTGCTAATGCAACATGGTAAAGTGATTGCCTATGCTTTAAGGCAATTAAGGAAACATGAGAAAAACTATCTGACACATAATTTAGAGTTAGCCGCAGTGGTCTATACATTGAAGATTTGGTGGCGCTACTTGTATGGTGTTCATGTAGACATTTTCATGGATCATAAAAGTCTGCAATACATATTCAAACAAAAGGAGTTGAACTTTAGACATATGAGATGGCTTGAGTTATTGAAGGATTATGATGTGGACATCTTATATCATCCTAGTAAAGCTAATGTTGTAGCAGACACGCTCAGTCGTAAGTCGATGATCAGCTCGACTCCAGTGCAGGTCGAAATGAAGGAATTAGTGAGAGAACTCCATCAGTTAGCTAGTTTGGGAGTCCGGTTAAGGGATTCGGAGGATGGTGGTTTTGTGATTCGTAATATATCAGAATCGTCCCTCATATCAGAAGTTAAGGAACGCTAGTGGGAAGACCCCAGTTTGAGAAAGATCAGAGAGGGCATTCAACAGAAGAAGACCATAACTTTTAAGATTGACGAACATGGAGTTCTCAAACATCAGGGTCGTTTATGTGTTCCAAATGTAGCAGGATTATGAGATAGAATTATGACGGAGGTTCATTGTTCACGATATTCCATTCATCTTGGATCTACTAAGATGTATCATGACCTCAAGAGCATTTATTGGTGGAACGACATGAAGAGGAGCGTGGCAGAATTTGTAGCTCAGTGTCTCAATTGTCAACAGGTAAAAATAGAGCACCAAAAGCCCGACGGCATGACTCAGAATATTGAGATTCCGATGTGGAAATGGGAAATGATTAATATGGATTTTCTTACGGGTTTACCTCATTCTTATCGGAAGTTTGATTCTATTTGGGTAATTATTGATAGACTGATCAAATCAGCTCATTTCTTGCCAGTCAAAACTACATACACAACCGAGGACTATGCAAAATTGTATGTTAAGGAGATTGTTCGTCTTCATGGTGTGCCTGTTTCTGTTATATCTGACCCATGTGCTCAGTTTACAGCTAACTTCTGGAAATCATTTCAGAAAGGTTTAGGCACCCAAGTTAATCTTAGTATAGCTTTCCATCATCAAACAGACGGGCAAGCCGAACGTATAATTCAGACGCTCAAGGACATGTTACGAGCTTGTGTATTGGATTTTAAGGGAAGTTGGAATGATCATTTACCCCTTATTGAGTTCGCATACAATAATAGTTATCACGCTAGTATTAAAATGGCTCCATATGAAGCTTTGTACGGATGGAGATATAGATCTTTTATCGGATGGTTCGAGGTAGGCGAATCAGAGTTATTTCGGCCTGACTTGGTACACCAAGCCATAGAAAAGGTTAAGCTTATCCAACAACGGCTGTTAACAGCACAAAGTTGTCAAAAGTCATATTCAGATGTGCGACGGCGGGACTTAGAGTTCCAGGTAGATGATTGGGTCTTCTTGAAAATTTCTCCTATGAAGGGTGTAATGAGATTCGGGAAGAAGGAAAAGCTTAGTCCAAGGTACATTGAACCATATCGCATAATTCAAAGAATTGGTCAAGTAGCTTACGAGTTGGACTTGCCTTTGGAGTTGGAGTTTGTTCATCCGATTTTCCATGTTTCTATGCTGAGAGCATGTATTGGGGATCCTTTCCCGGATTGTACCGATTGATGATGTGAAGGTCACAGAGGATCTATCATATGAAGAGGTTCTGGTTGCTATCCTAGATAGACAAGTTCGCAAGTTGAGGACTAAAGAAATAGCCTCCGTAAAAGTTCTGTGGCGAAATAAGAACGTGGAAGAGTTGACATGGGAGGTGGAAGAGGAAATGATGCACAAGTATCCATATCTATTCCAGACTAACGTCGAGGTTCCAAGAGAAGCATAAGGTGAGTTCTATTTTCATGCTACAAGTCTGATGTAGATGTAGTAATGCATGTGATAATATATGATTCTGTGAACAAGTAGTTGTATTCGTTGGTTACGCGACAAGGATTAGATATATCACCCTAACATTCAAGTACGAATGTTTTTAAGGGGGGGGGGGGGAGGAGGAGGATGTAACATCCCGTAATTTTGCCGATGATTTGAGCACCAAAACGCAGGAAAGTAGACCCGGGCCTCGGGGAATTTATGTCATATTTACGTATGCTAATAAAGATATTAGTATATAAAAGGATAAAATCCCGAAATAATTTTTGACATAACAAGTGTGATGACGGGGATCGGAAATAAATTTGGTGTGCGCATAAAGAGGCGTTGTATTGGTATTATATCGCAGGATTATGACATTGAGTATACGAAGATCTTATAAGTCATTAAAATTTAAGTGGATTGGATCATGAAATTAATTATTTGTGTGATGAATTAATTGTATGTATAATTAATCTTAATGGGGGACAATATTTAGTGGGTTTTTACGTGCAGCATGTAGAGTAAATCACCTAAATGACTAGCTAATATTATTAATAGGTGGCAGCTTATGGATTAATGAACGAAGTGGGGGGGGGGGGGGCGGGGGAGTAAACCGTGGAGAAACATCATTCATTTAGGATATATTTATTCTGCACATTTCACTAATCTTAGGTATCACTTCATAGGAAATTTTAGGAAGTAAATCGTGATTCAATTGCACTGTTATCCATTGGGGCGGTGGATGTTAATGCTCTGTCAGTTACAAACGTAGAGGAATATTGAGGTTTTTAGTGAGAAGTTGGAGAATTTGCTTTAACAAGAACCAATACTTTGTTCATTGTGTTCAAATAACACACGGATTAATTCCACAGGAAACGATAAGGTTTATCATTAAGAGAAGTTAGCAGCCAATATTTTATTCTCTTTTAGAATTCGACAAGCTGTAGCAAATGTTCTCCTGCTCTTTCTAAAATTAAGGTATGTTAAGGCAAATTATTTCTTTCTTTTGGTATATTCCCTGTAATGAAATATAACTGTGATATTGTTTCATAAATTGTTCTACTCCTAGTGGTTAAGAATATTTATGTTATTGATTCCTATGTTAAAAGCATGTATAAATATGTTCCTAAGTCCATATTGATGCAGCTGAAAAAAATGTTGATATTCACAGTGTTAGCCAAAGGTACGAGAATATTATGTCACTCAGGATGTTTTATTGTCATTCATGCATTTTCATTTACATTATATTCATGTATTACCCTGGACCCACTTATGTTATGCACACTACTATAAGGTAAATAATTATGTAGGGGATATGGGGAAAGGGAAGGCGTTATATACGCACACCACCTGCATCTGGTACAAACTATCACGAAAGAGCCCGAAGAGGCCAATATTGATGCCCTTGTGTGGCCAATATGATAATGAAATGATGCCCACGGAGGTTGTTATGGACATGAAGATGCCCTAGTGTGGCCAATATTTTTATGTATACCGCATTTGCATTGTGCATAACATTTAGGCATATGTATTAGGGCCCTCAGATGCATTTACTGTTGGTTAGCTGTTTCTATCGGTTGTTGTTGTTGTCGATTGTTTCTGTTTCAGTTATTGTTATATCCCTGTTATGCTATTATTCATGCCTGACATACTCAGTACATCAGTTGTACTGATGTCCCTTTTGTCGGGGGATGCTGTGTTTCATGCCCGCAGGTTCACGTAGTCAAGGCGATGAACCACGTTAGTAGGTTGCTGACTCAGCGGATTTTGTAGCACTCCCCTTGTTTTGGAGTGTTGGTCTATTTTGGTACGGTATATTTTTGCATGTATATATGGGTATGGCGGGGTCCTGTCCCGACCTTTTTGATGTTGTGTACTCTTTTAGAGGCTTGTAGACGGTATCCTGTGTGTAGTAGTCAGGGATGGCCTCATCGGCCTTGGTGTATATATATATATAAGTTGGGTTTCTGGTTTACTGTTTCTATGCGTATATGTGTCAGCAGAGTACTGAGTGACGGCCCTTGTGGCCGCGGATAATTATGGGTAAATGTTAAATGTATGGCTAGTGGTACCCGGCGGGTAGGGTCTGGGTGCCCGTCGCGGCCCTCCGGTTTGGGTCGTGACATGATATGCAAGTATTGCAAAAAATCAGGGCATACCATAGACAAATATTATAAACTTCATGGTTTTCCCTCCAATTTCAAGTTCACCAAGTCTCCTGCTGCTCGCAAATCAGCTGCTCATGTTGAATTGGATTCAAATGTGTCTTCTGGTCCTACTACTCAGAGTTCTGGTTCTGACATGGTTGCCACTTCTGGTGAGCAAGCCTCAGTCATACATGGACTTACTCAGGAGCAACATTCTCAGTTGATACAGCTATTGCAACAAAATCACATACATCAAATACATGCATCAGCCAATTTTGCTGGTAAGTTATTATCTGAGGGTGTGTGTCCCAATATATGTTTGCTTTCTCAAGTAGAAAATCTTGTATGGATATTAAATTCTGGAGCTACTAACCACATGACTTTAAATAAGTCTTTACTCTTTGACCTGCAACCTCTTACAATTCCTTACCTTGTTCTCTTCTAAATGGTTATAAGGTGAAGGTGACGAATAATGGTTCCATTACCTTATTTCCTAGATTTACTCTACACAATATGTTGTACATTCCAATATTTCATTACAATTTTATCTCTATTCACAAGCTTATAGTTCAGTTTGATTATTTTGCTCTAGTTACCAAGACTAATTGTTTCATACAGAGCCCTTCAATGAAGAAGCCATTGATTCTTGGTAAACTGGGCAAAGGATTGTACAAGCTCATTCAATCCCCTACTAGACCTTCGTCATTCCATCAACTTCACTTGCGTCACATGTTCCTTCTATTTCTATTCCTTTACTTCAGTTGTTGTTGTTCCTTCTGTTTTGTCTGATTATGTTTCTCCACTATTTACTTATGTACCTGCTAATAATGTTCATGTATCTTCTGAACTTCCTTGTAATGTTCCTATTGTAAACTCTGTTGATTCTCATGAAAACATGAATAAACTGGATGTTATGTGGCATTTTAGACTTGGTCATCTCACTTTCTCTAAAATGAATATTATTACTTTGCCTGGTAGTTCTTTTTCTTCTAAACAAACATTCATTTGCCCTATCTGTCCTTTAGCTAGACAGACTAGGCTCCCATTTCCTGACAGCACTATCAAAAGTATCCAATCTTTTCAGTTGGTTCATGTTGATACATGGGACCCTATCAGTCTCCCACATATAATGGCTCTAAATATTTTTTAACTATTGTAGATGATTACACTAGGGCTACTTGGACCCATTTACTGGATGCCAAAAGTAATGCTTTTACCCTTCTCAAAGCCTTTATTGTCATGGTTGAAACTCAGTTTCATTCTATTGTCCAAACCATTAGAAGTGATAATGCATTAGAACTTGGTTCCAGTACTTCAGGGATTCAGTTCTTTGCTGAAAAGGGAATTGTTCACCAAACCACTTGCCCACACACCCCTCAACAAAATGGGGTGGTAGAAAGAAAACATAAACACTACTTAAGACTGCTAGGGCTTTACTTTAACAATTCTCTCTTCCTATCAAGTTTTAGGGTGATTGCATTCTTACAGCCACCTATTTGATTAATAGGTTTCCTTCTCCTCTTCTGAATAACAAAACTCCCTATGAAATGTTATATGGAACTTCTCCTTGTTATACTCATTTAAAGGCTTTTGGTTGCATTTGCTATTCTACTGTTCCAAAACCTCATAGGGGTAAGTTTAAGCCACATGTCATTTCATGTGTGTTCCTAGGTTATCCATTTGCTAAAAAGGGTTACAAACTCTACAATCTTGATAATCAGACCTACCTCATAGCCAGAGATATTCTTTTTCATGAATATGTATTTCCTTTTTCCAAACCTACCACTTCTACTTCTACTTCTACCTCAACTTCTCAGTACTTTCTTTCCCCTTTTTCTTACTTGTTTGATGATGCTCTTACACCTCCTTCTCCTACTGTATCTCCCTCCTCTCCTTCTTCACCATCTCCATATATTACTTTTTCCCATGTTCTTTCCCCTGCTCTTTCTTGTCTTTCCCCTGCTCATCTTGCCTCTCCTCTTCCTGCTCCTTCTATTCCTTCACAACCTGACACTAGAAAATCTTTCAGATCTCATCAGCCTCCTAGTTATCTTCAAGATTTTATTTGCTCTTTTCCTTCCTCCACTAGCTCCAAATATGCTTCCTCTATTTCTACATTGAGTCAGTCTTCTATCTTTGAGCCAAACTCTTATTCGCAGACTGTAACTGTCCATGAGTGGCAGGATCCCATGAAGAAGGAGTTTGATGCTCTAGAGGCTAATAGTACTTGGGATGTTGTTGAATTATCCCCTGGTAAGAAACCAATTGGGTGTAAATAGGTCTATAAAATCAAGTATAAAACTGATGAGAGTATTGAAAGATATAAGCTAGGCTAGTGGTTAGGGGGGACACTCGAGTAGAACAGGTTGACTTTCATGAAACTTTTTTCCCTGTTGTGAAAATGTCTTCCATAAAATCTTTGATTGTTGTTGCTGTCAAGCAGCACTGGCCCCTATTCTAGCTTGATGTCAACAATGTTTTTTTGTATGGTGACTTGGATGAGGAGGTTTATATGAAAATGCCTCTTGGACTGATCACTTCCTCATCTTTTTCTTTTCCTCCCTTGGTCTGCAAGCTCAAAAGATCCCTTTATGGGTTGAGACAAGCCTCCAGAAAATGGTATGCAAAGTTATCTCAGGCCTTGTGTTCTAGGGGTTACACCCATTCTCTGGATGATTACTCAGTTTTCACTAAGGGTTTTGGTTCCAAAGTTATCATCTTAGTTGTTTATGTTGATCACATTATATTGACTGGATGATTTGGTGGAAATTTCTGCTTTGAAATCTTTCTTTGATGGATCTTTTAAGATCAAGGATCTAGGTTTGCTGCATTATTTCTTGGGCATAGAGGTCTCCCTTATAGCTTCATGCTAAGTTGAAATCTGGGGTTGGTGACACTTTTCCTAAGCCTAAGGACTACAAATGCCTTATTGGAAATCTGAATTTCTTGACTCATACAAGACCTGATCTCTCTTTTGCTATTCAATTACTCAGTCAGTTTATGAAGCAACCTTGTCTTCCCCACATGCAGGCCGATTTGCACTTACTACGGTATTTGAAGGGCACTTCTCAATTTGGTCTCTTTATTAGTTCTTCTCCATCTCTTTCCATGTCTGCCTATTGTGACAGTGATTGGGGTGCTTGCCCTGATAGCCGTCGTTCTATTACTAGTTTTGCTGTATTTTTGGGAGATAGTCTTATTGGATGGAAATCCAAGAAATAGCATGTTGTCTCTTTGTCGACTGTCGAGGAAGAGTATCGTGCCATGAGTAAGGCAATGGCTGAACTCACTTGGGTGGTTCGTTTGCTGTCTGATTTAGGGGTTGAATTACTTCTCATGTTCCTTTATTTTGTGATAATCAGGTTGCTCTGCATATTGCAAAGGATCCAGTCTTCCCTGAGCGCACAACGCACATTGAGTTAGACTGACTTTGTTCGCACTAAGCTGGTTGAAGGTTTGATCCACCTCTCGCATACTTCCAGTTCTACTCAACTTGCTGACTTGTTCAACTTGCTGACTTGTTCACCAAGATTATTTCCGGTGTTGCTCATCATCTTCATTTGCGCGAGTTGAGTGTTGTATCACCCTCCAACTTGAAGGGGACGTTGGATGACATATGGTTTAATATATCAGTTGTATATTTTGTATATGTAGTAGTCAACTTATTTATTTTGTATTTCTGTATTGGACTTGGCCCGCATGTATTTAATTTCTTTGTGTACTAATCCGGCCTATAAATATACATTGGGCTCGAGTCATTTCACTTAATGAGAAAAATCAGATATTTTCCAATCTTGATGTTCTAGAGAGTTCTCATTTTCTCTCTCACCGACTTTCATTAGTCCAAGTTTCTCTACTACGATTTCATCAAATTCATCTCATATTCGAACTCTAACAGCTTATATATAAATTTAATCTGTGAATAATTATTACTCTCTCCGGATCAAAAAGAGTGTCTACTTAGTCATTTGCACACTCCTCAAGAAGATACTAATTTTTATTTTTAGGCAAATATAGGTAATTTGACTAAAATATTTCTAATTAAATAGGTATTGAAATTTGGTCACTCAACACTTAACAAGGGTAAATATGAAAACGTAAAATTAGTTCTTTCTTAATTTGGTAAGTAGATATTCTTTTTTATTCAAAAAATAAAAATTAAATGGACACTCTTTTTAATCAAGACGGAGTAACTAGTGTCTATTTTGTTGCGGGAAAGGTATGATAACCAAAATTTGGATCCGCTGACCTCTTCAAATAGTCAAGTTGGAAAATAATAGTTTATGCTTTAGAGGATGTTTGCTTTTGGGGTCTAGTTAACAAATTACACTATTTAATTATCTCTACTATCCAGTTGTCTTTGTTGTTCACCCATTAATTAGGTGAAAAGAATAAACATATAAAATGCCCAAAGAAATGAGTAGAAAAATGAAATTAAGGAGAGAAGAGGTTAAAGGGCCATTTATAAATCATGTGAAGTTTGGAAATATATCAGCCCATACCCACCGCAAAATACTCTTATCACCATGGAGACCGAATTCATAGAACAAGTAGACGATTCTTGGCTTAAAGCATACCAACAATAACTAGGAGAACTAAAATGATGTTGTATATTTTTCTTAGAGATGATGGTCAAACACACATATGAAGTATCACTTTTCAGTGAATTTCTTACCTGAACCTTCTGTTGGGAATAAAATAGACTCGTAAAAATAATACTCACGGTATTAGTGATAAATGTGTAACACTAAGTTATGATTAATTAGCAGGAATAAAGAGCAATAATGACACCAAATTTTTTTTATGCGAAAACCCTTCTGAATAAACGAAAAACCACAGGGAATTTTATACTATGTAGTCACAAATATAAATACTCCAAAGACCACTACACACTCAAAAAAAATAACTTTCTTGATTTTCCACTCACACTCTATTTTTCCTTACATACTACACTTCCTATAAATACCTCACATTTCTCTCTATGCTCTCAAATATATTTCTCTCTGAGTCTGCTGTGTTGAATGAGGAGCTGAAGAGCTCCTTTTATATGTGAGTGAGCCACAACTTCAGCCAATAAGAATTAGCTATTTGTAATTTGAAATTGTAACTTGCACGGGAAAACACGTGCTTGCAAGTGGGCAAGTTGTTACAACCAAAAGTACAAGTCTTTCTTTTTTCTTTTTCTTTTTCTATTGAAGGGGTGTGGACCCATCACCTTCGGGTGTTTACGCTTTTTACCTGTCCGGACATAATACCATGGAACTTTACCTTTTTTATGTTCGAAATATCATGGAACTTTATCTTTTTTATGTTCGAAATTCACGACAGTGTTATGGATTTCAAAATCCATGATAATATTTTGAACTTTTCACTTGTTTAATTTTGAAATGTATGATACTATCATGATATTTTCGCACCAAAAGTTACTATTTTTAAAGAATTTTCAAATACTAATTCTTTTTCAAAATCGGTCCAAAAAGCGGTTAGCCCAAACAATTTTTTTATGTGAAAAGAAGCTAAAATGAAATAAAAATTCACGCCCAAGTTTGAGCTAGACTACTAAGCCCATGTAAGTTTATAATGGACAGGCAAGTAGGGGTCATTGGCACAAATGCTCTATTTCGGGGAGGTCTTTATTTTTTTGTCGTTCAGCACTTTTCGCATGACATTAGTTTAAATTTCTCTTGGCATATTATATATCATAATATTTCATAAATTAAGTCAGACACGGTAAAATTTTCAACACTCAATATAATCTGAAAAAGCTACACAACATATGCCGCATAACTTAAATTCATACATAGCTTGTGCCGAGTAAGATAAAAGTTTAATTTCCGAAGATAAATGTTATAAAATTTATGCCGAGTGAAACATATATGAATATTTTTATCAAATGAGCAACATGAAAAGAAATTAAAGACCACAAATATAAGGGAAAAATTAAAGACTGGTGCATTTGAAGGAAAATCCATGCGAAAACTTCGGCAAGTGTTAAAAAGCCGAAATAATTACAGATCAGAAGGGCTTATCAAACTATACCTTCGCTTCATGCCCATTTAGAAACTGTCGTCGTGCGATCGGACCCACGGCTGGTCACCGGCGGAGTATAGTGACCCAAGTGGGTTCGTAAATTGCAAGAAAGATCAGATCAAATTCCATAAAAGAAACTTGTGAGTTGGATAGTGTTGATGTTGGATGGATGTTGTAACAACATCTGTAAATGCTCAGGACAACATCTTATGAAAATAAGAATGTTGCCTGCGATGTTGTGACAACATTCCTGACAACATTTCTATAACGATTTTGCCTATTCTTCCTGCCAAAACAGGTTGTGTTACTGTGAGTAAAAAATGACCTAGGCAAGCTAACAATGATGCTGTGTTTAAAACGTGGTAAAAAAACAGTCAAAGCTTGGAGAGGAAGCAGCGTGAAGACCAAGTCCAGAACGTTGAGCTTTTGAAGGAGCAAGAACCGGTCCAAGCTGAAGCCTTCTTTTACTCAGCCTCCGCAACCAACCAATGAGGATTTCAAGGGAAGTTCCACACTATAAATAGAGGGGAACTTCAGAGTATCGATATCCAGATTTAAAACGAGAAGAATTATCAAGAGAGCTCTCGCATATTCACCATAGAAACTGGATGAACACACTTAGCCTAAAGTAGTATAACAACATCTAGTCCCACGTTACTATCACGCCTTGATTCTAGATCAAGCTTATATTTTAAGCAATAGTAATGAAGATGTTGTATTTGTCTTTTTAGATTTTTTAACTTTGGGCTGAAGTCATCTGCGACTTCACTTTTGTTTGTAATTTCTTTTTCGCATTTATTGTTCAACCTTGTAAAAAGAAATTCATTTGTAATATATAATTTATACAATTCATTGGTCATTGACCATCAAAGGATATATTAATATATACCATTGAAAATATAAACTTTGTGTCTTTTTACTTTTCCGCTGCAGTTACTCTATAAAGGTTTATAACTGTTTTATCACAATGTTATCTTAGATGTTGACACAACATTGAAGGCAACATCCAGAAACTGTTTTAATTGTTTTAGCTGTTACTGTTTTATTCTTATATATTTTTGCTTATCCGTAGCCGTGAAACCAACAGATAGGACTTCTATGGTTAGTATTACAGAATAGGATGGCTAAATTAACAATATTTTCCACTTCATTAACTCAAATATCTCTTTTTCGACTTCAATTCAAAGAGAGCATTCATGGAAGATACGCATATGCCCCACAAACAATAGTATTAATTTGAAAATGATTTAAGTTAGTTATATTAATGGAGGAATTTTTTTACACACAGCAGATTATTATATTATTTTTCAAGTTACCACATCTTAACTAACCTCCGAAAACAAAATTAGTACCGCCTCTGTCCTAATTTGCTGGACGGAGGGAGTACATGTTTTTATAGGTAGACTTAACAAAAAATTAAATTATTTTTCTAAGTTTGAATGTATTACCATAAAATAAGTAACGAGTGCCAATGTATTCCAAATGCATGCACAATTGCACATATGCTCAAGATTTTAAACTCTCTCCTTAGCCGTTAATTAACTTGTAACATGAGTCAAAAGAAAAGGATATGGAATATGAGTAAGCTGGCGCCATAACGACCAGAAAATATATCCAAATATCTTCCACCACCCAAACACCATCTTCCAATATAGACAAAAAACATTCACAACTCTTTTGAGTGTGTGTGTGTGTGTGTGTTAGCTGGTGCAGAAGGAGGACAACTGCAATGGCTATGGCAATAGCTCTTCGAAGGCTTTCCTCTACAGTTGAAAAACCCGTTAAGCGTATTTACAATGGTGGTTCTCTCTATTACATGGTTCGTCTTTGTCTATACTAGTATTACTTGTTAATTTTCCTTAAGTTCTGTTGTTGCGAGCTTGTTAAATTAACTAGTGTTGTTGTTGCAGTCATCTTTGCCTAATGAAGCTGTCTACGACAAGGAAAAATCTGAAATTACAGTAAGCTCGTGATGAATTTAAATCAGTGTGTTATTTTAACCTTATACTTGTGTTTTTAAAATTTCTGACTTGAAAGCCTGAATACTTTCAGTGGACAAAGCAACTGAATGCCCCATTAGAGGTTGTTGATCCTGAGATTGCTGATATTATTGAGCATGAGAAAGCACGGCAATGGAAGGTTCTCTTCTTTTACTTCCTTCGTTCACTTTTACTTGTACACTATACTAAAAATAGAATTTCACTTTTACTTATCACTTTTAGCATATCAAGAGAAGATAATTTCTTTTTTCCTGTTTTACCCATAGTATTAATTACTCATTCAAATCATTTTCAAGTCCATTAAAACTATACACCAATTAATATGGGTACACTTCATTTATTATTTCTTAAGGGGTGTGCAAAATCAATAGTGGACAAGTAAAAGTGAATGGAGGGAGTATTTCTTTTTCTTCTTATTTCCATCTCTCACTCACTCAAATTTTGTTGAATTACCTATATTGATATAGCTGACCTCAACTAATTTTGGATTAAGGCCAAACTGATTGATTTGATAACTTTTTCATGTGCTCGATGTTAGTAGGCGTTTGTCCATGAAAATTAAATATTTTTCACTTCATTTAGAATTTTGAAGTTGGAGTTGAAGATGAAGTTGTGTTTGGTTATAATTTGTGCAAAACATATTTGGTTGTTTGAATGTACTTAAAGTGAAAACAACATTTTAGTTGTTTTCCAAATTCCAAATACAACTTCAAGTCGTAATTGGAATTTTCATGTCCAAATGCTGATTTTCATATAAGTTAAAAAGTGATAAATTCTCATGGCCAAACAGGTTTCGGCTTCCATTGGAGCAGTGCACCCCTATCCCACCCCCAACCTCCTCGGAAAAGTGATAAATTCTCATGGCCAAGCTTGTTTCAGATTGTAGCAAATTAGAAAATTTAACAAGTAATATTTGTGAAGCCGTGCCAAAAATGATGTTTTGGTTTCATCAAATTGAAGAATAAACAAGTCTATATGAAATGACTTTTAGACTTTTTTTAGTAATGGTGGTGTCTCGATCAGTTTGCTAGCACCTCAACTATTCTACCAGATACCTGCTACCTCCATGAGTAAAGAAATCACCTAGTGTTGTTTGTCTCGGCTGGGATTTGAACCCTGCTCTTCCAAGGTTTTCACCACTTTATTGCCCACTACTCCACACCTTTGTATGCAAATATTTTTCAGGTTACTTGGTGGGGAGTCCAACTGCTGAATTTATTAACCTATAAATCTCATGTTAAGAGCATAGAATGCTCAGCTAAGAATTCTTTATCAGAAAAAGAATGGGTAGTAAAGTATTATATTATGTGTTACTCCTTTTACTCTTCTTATCACATATAGTATCCATTTGTGGTAATTGTCTTTCTTTTATTTAAGATGCAAAGAAGCAGTTGTTAAATGCCTTACTAGAGTTCAAAATTCTTTCTTTAGGGGCTTGAACTCATTCCATCAGAAAATTTCACTTCCGTTTCGGTGATGCAAGCAGTTGGATCAGTTATGACTAACAAATATAGTGAAGGATATCCTGGCGCCAGATACTATGGAGGAAATGAGTACGCAGAATGATTACCATTTTTCCTTCTCTTAACTCTTCTGTCATTAACAGCTATTATATATCAACTTCAGATTTTCTTTTTTTTAATTATAAAATAATGAGTGGCTGTCCAGGTACATAGACATGGCAGAAACCTTATGCCAGAAACGTGCTTTGGAAGCATTCAGGTTGGATCCTGCAAAGTGGGGAGGTAATAGATTTCGATCATTTAGGGAGTAGTCCTTAGATTTTCATCACTTAAATAGTGCTAGAAATAAAAGTACTCATCCTCAATTAACCTTTATTATTGCAGTGAATGTGCAGCCTCTATCAGGATCACCTGCTAATTTTCATGTTTACACTGCATTATTGAAACCTCATGAACGGATCATGGCTCTTGATCTTCCTCATGGTGGACATCTTTCTCATGGATATCAGGTTCTTTTATATGTTGTTGTTTCTCGTCCTAAATAACTAGTTTTCTGGCTGTTGAGAACCAGTATCATTGCATGAAAAAGTGTGAGAACTTGAGAAGCTTGCGTTAGTGGTTTGTGGTGTAAATACTGTACTCCTTCCAGGGTCATTGGTACTGGACAATTAATGTTTTCTGGATTCTATGAGGTGCATTTCGTTATACTACTTATGTTCTTCTGGATTAAGAATTTCACTATGATTTAGGCCCAACCCCCATAAATGTTACTCCCTCATTCCCAATTTATGTGATATAGTTTGAATAGACACGGAGTTTAAGAAAAAAAGAAAGACTTTTGAAACTTGTGGTCCAAAACAAGTCATAGGTATTTGTGTGGCTGTAAATCATTTCATTAAGGGTAAAAGGGGAAGTTTCAAGTTAAATTATTTCTAAATATAGAAATGTATCATTCTTTTTGGGACAGTCTAGAAAGGTAAGTGTATCACATAAATTGGAACAGAGGGAGTATCTGATATGTCAGTAAAGGACAGTGTTAACTGGAATGCTGTTAAACGTGCTTATATCTGTCTGTGTGCAATTTCTATCTGTTTGGTTCATATATTGCATTTATCTTTGTTAGTTACTTAATATGTTGGTGGTTCTTTGCCACTTTAGACGACCAAACTTTTCTGCTTTAAGATCATGTATGATCCTAAATCTAGAAGTTATTACAGTTATTTTTTGACTTAAATGAAGTTCAAAGCATGTGAATTGATGCATATATGACTGCATGTACCTATTATGTTCATACATGCTGTACAGATCTGGAGTTGGAGTAGGCTTGTTCCGGCAAAACTGGAGTTCTTCTTTCTAGTGCAATTATTGTATGGTTTAATTTTAATTACATTATATAGGTTTGTCTTATGTTATGTTTAATTATCACAGACTGATACAAAGAAGATATCTGCGGTCTCTATATTCTTTGAGACAATGCCATACAGACTCAATGAGAGCACTGGCTATATTGACTATGACCAGGTAGTTTCTTCTTCCTCTTTATAGTTCTTTTCATTTGGCTAGAGCCTTCACCCTCCTTTTGAATGGTGTACTCGACTACTCGTATAATCTGTTGGAAATTTGCCTTTGGTGGGGAGGTGCGTCCACCCATATTTAATGAATTAAACACTAGGGTTCCGCATGTTGGAGGCTTTGTCTCTTCACACGTGCATAATCTACTAAGTGAGTAGATGACCGTAGGGCCAAGAATCGTCAAATTTCGTTGAGAAATGAAAGAGATATTGGTCCACGAAGTAAGGTGTTTGAGGCATGGAAATATGGTGTGGGACAAATCTACCACATCGGTGGGAAAAGGAAGAATTGTTTTCTTTATAAGTCTCAAAATTGGCTAAGGATTTGGGACCCCAAGGGGTAACCCATGTGTTTAAAGGAGGGAGGACCTAGATGTGCTTGGGTTCAAGGCTAAGCCCACGCGCGCGCCGCCCGCCGGTCCGGGCTCGGGTCGTGGGTCTTGGGATTGGGCTTCTTCTGATATTATCTCTTTGGACCCCAATTACTTGGCTGATTAACTCCCTCCATTACTTGGCTGATTAACTCCCTCCTTCAATGACTATTAACAACCATTATTTGGCAGTTGAGGAGTCCCTCCCTTATGCTATATATTGGAGCCTTTTGGCTCAATTGTGTGAGACAGAAAAAACGAGACAACATATATACACAGAGACAAAATAGAAAGTCCAAAACGTGAGCAGAAACGTTGGGACAAAAAAAACCCAGAAAACTCTTCCTTCCTTTTCTATTATTCAACAAGTCGTTTCGTGTTTGTTTTCTTCGTCAGAATCAACCTATTTGCTATATAGTGTTGATTAATTGATGTTTTATCTTGGGAGACTATTGCCCGTTAACGTAAAAGCATATATACAGGGCAATCTTGTCTTAAAGACAGAGAGTTATCTCTCGACTCAGCCACAGTTGTAACAATCCAGATTTAGTGTTTCTTGATTTCAGGTTATCAATATTCAAGACTCAACAACCTTGCGGCAGATCTGAATATTGGCTTGTTTGTTTATCCTTTCGAACACTTGTAATATTTATTTACTTCCCGTACTACTTTACAATATCCAACATAATCAAACTCAACATTGTAAATCAGTTTCTTGTTAAGAGTTCGTTGTCTTTCGACGCGAAGACACAAAGCATTATATAACATGATGAAAACTAAAAGTAATGTGATGTTACATCAGAAGGTCCATCCTTGATTCAGTGCAAAGATGTCCAGATAACTTGTCATTAGTATGAGACAACATGTTGGAAATGGCATTGCCTTCATTATTACATTTTTCAGATTATTTTGAAGTTTCTTTTACTTTTCATAACTGATTTTTATCTGGTTATATGTTAGCAAATGTAAAAGAAATTTGTAAATGTTTATTTAGATAGTAAGTACTAATTGAAGGCTGATGTACTTCACTTCGTGCTTGGGATGTTAGATTCTTATTACCAGATACCTATTCTTTCTGAATACTTTGTGACTTTTTATTTTCCAATGCAGCTTGAGAAAAGTGCCACACTTTTTAGGCCAAAATTAATTGTTGCAGGTGCTAGTGCCTATACACGCCTTTATGACTATGAACGAATCCGTAAGGTAAACTTTACTTTACCATTGTGCAATATTCACTTTATTTATCTAAATCAACTTAATAAATTTTAGAGAAGGCATTTGACCTTGTACCTTTTCTCATATCTGACAGGTCTGTGACAAACAGAAAGCTATTTTGTTAGCAGATATGGCACACATTAGTGGATTGGTTGCAGCTGGAGTCATCCCATCACCATTTGATTATGCTGATGTTGTCACTACCACAACCCACAAGTCCCTTCGTGGGCCTCGCGGTGCTATGATTTTCTTCAGGAAGGGTGTTAAAGAGGTTAACAAGCAAGGCAAGGAGGTTAGTTAAAGAGCAGACTTCCACTTAACTGTTACCTCAGCATTGCAACTCTTAGTATTTAACTAGTTTTAGGACTCTTTTCTACCTGCTGGCTTAATCTAAGAGGCATATTGCCTACTAACTAGTGTTGAAACTAATAGCATTATTGTGTCATGTTAATTTTGAAGGTTTTGTACGACTATGAAGACAAAATTAACCAGGCAGTCTTTCCTGGGCTTCAAGGTGGTCCTCACAATCACACCATTACTGGCTTGGCAGTTGCCTTGAAACAGGTTTCATTTCTTTACAACAGCAGTTTTGAATCTTTTGATAGTTCTGTCAATTGTATAGCCACTGGTTAAGTAAAGGATCTTCGTACTCCTTATTTAGGGATGTAAAAGATATGTGTCCTAGCCGATGAAATAAGCTTTTTGAGATTTAAGAGCTGAAGGGTTTTGACCTTAGTTCAGCAAATGACTTTGTGAAACAAGCAGAATACATAGCACTTATTGTCCCGGAATTTTACTATAAACACCCACAGATAGTGTGAAAAACATATGTATTACTATATCTTCATTTTTTTTCTCGAAGTGTGAAAAACATATGATTATATGAAGCAGCTAGTCGAGGACTGCAAACTAAAGCTGGAAGAGGTCTAAAACATACATGACTGTTATTTATGTATTACTGTGTTCGAAGATTTGAGAGATTTTGGAAGAACTGACCTCTCTAGCAATTGGAAATTCTTGTTTCTCCTTGTTAGCTTCAACACTTTCTGCAGTAACTTCACTAGCTCGAAAGACATTCCATTTTGCTATTTCTTAGGTAAATATGAAACTGTTCTGATGGTACTTGTTCTCATTATGCTTATAATCCTACAAAATGCAGGCAACGACTCCAGAATACAAAGCTTACCAAGAGCAAGTCCTCAACAACTGTTCAAAATTTGCCCATGTAAGAGAATGAAATATGCAGTTCCCAATAGAGTGCATATTAGTGAAATCTATAGTTTATTTTCAGTAATCTATAAATTAGGGTTGAGTCATTATGTCCATACTATTGCTTTCTTCATGCTGATGCATATTTTTCAATCCTGCAGGCTTTAGCGTTGAATGGCTATGAACTTGTCTCTGGAGGAACCGATAATCACTTGGTTTTGGTGAACCTGAAAAACAAGGTAAACTACAAACTCTTAGGAGAAGGGAAAACCTTCCTCTGTGAGTTGTCTAAGAAGACTAGTAAATTTAAAAATTGCTTTTGATGAATCAACAATTTAAGCAATACAGTTGATACTTATAAAGATCAGATGAGATATTAGTGCATGAGGTTGCTGCAGGTTATATATTGGCATCTGTTATGCTTTATCGCAAAAGAATAATACCCCACAAGTAATGAACCTTGTCCTTTACAGGGTATTGATGGTTCCAGGGTTGAAAAAGTCTTGGAAGCTGTACATATTGCAGCCAACAAGAACACTGTTCCTGGAGATGTATCTGCCATGGTCCCCGGTGGCATCAGAATGGGCAAGACACCTCTCTCCATGATATTTTCTTCATTTTGTTATTCTTCGTTGTAAACAAACTCAATAAAACTGTTGTAATTCAGGAACTCCTGCACTCACCTCTCGGGGATTTGTTGAGGAAGATTTTGTGAAGGTTGCTGATTTCTTTGATGCTGCTGTGAAGATAGCAGTGAAAGTAAAGTCTGAAAGTCAAGGTGTGTGAGATGCCATCTGATAAAGAATATTGGTTATACACGTTTATATTCCGTGCACTGGCGTCATAGATAAGTTATGTAACTCTCCATAATAAGTTTGCTATAGTATCGTGGAAAATGAAGTAATAATCTGCAATGACCAGTTAAATTTTACTGATAGTGTAAAAAGTTCTATAACAAGTCAGTGCATATAACTTAAATTCATAAAACAATACCTTGTCTATAGATGTCCATCTGACTTGTTAGGTAAACATAAATATGTGTCCTTCCTTTTATTATCACCCTTTTAGTTCTTTAACGGAAGGAGTTAGATTTTGTTACCTCAAATGCTTGCTTCATTCGACTCTGTGTGGTTTTTTTAAACTGCGAACTACTTCACAGTTACCATAATATCATCTTTTTGTATCAGGGACAAAGTTGAAAGACTTTGTAGCAACTCTGGAATCCAGTGCGCCAATCAAGTCTGAAATTGCAAAACTCCGCCATGATGTGGAGGAGTATGCTAAGCAGTTCCCTACAATTGGGTTTGAGAAAGAAACTATGAAGTACAAAAACTAAGAGTACAGACACAAGGTATGTCATAGAGGGGCATTTTATTTAGTCATGAACTGTGTCCCTTTGATTATGATGAGCCACAGAGCAATCAAAATTTATAAAAACATTATGGCACTTCAAATCATATAGCCTGTGATGTGAAAGCATAAGGATCATTTTCTATGCTTTGATTGGAATATTATCAGCAAATATTCAGCATAATGATATGGATCGCAAAGAAACTTGAACATGTTGGTTATGCTTGAGTAGTAGTTCAGACTTCAGATCAGATTTACTTCTTTCTATCCTTTTCGAATGTGGTTATTTCCTTGCTCTTCATTTTCAATTGGCTCATTTGTTTTCTTTTCCCGTTTGTGGTTTGTTCGTGTAACAGGCACCTAATATCCAACTTCATAAAGGTGAAAGGGGAAGAAAATCCAACCAGGGCTTGCTTTGAAGTACATGATTCTCACTCTTATATATATAGATAAATCCAGCAGATGTTGGTTCCCATGTGCACCGATTTGTAATTTTGTATATTAAACACTTACAATCCAACTGTGGTCCTTGAAAGCAATAAACTCTTGCTATCTTACATGAATTTTTTTCATTTAAAAGTGGGTTATCTCAATGCTCTGCTTCATTCCCTTGTGATTATGTTACTGCCATGATGCACACAACAGTGAATGAAAGTAACCTAGTGGACTAGAAGCCTACCATATCAATGATACAACTCGGTAACAAAAAGAATATTGCACTATTACTCATCGGTTAGTCAAATAGTTTTCTTGACTATGATTCTTAAAATATTCTAGAATCATTTCTAATTGTAAAAAAAATAATTTATATATACTCTTTATGCAGTTTTTTATATGTATTCTTTTTAACTAAGAGATCATGTTGAATTAATACCCAAATTTTGGTATTTGGATACTTGTGCCATTCTTTAGACAGAGAGCGGTGGTTCCACGATTATTATCAAATTAGAGGTTGAGCTACTTATAAATTACCTCATGCTTTTTCACTTGCTGTGTGCCTTTTCAATAGAAAACTCCATATTGAAACTATCTAGCAAAATCAAGTCTCCCCACTCTTGATAGATCTAGGCATCAACATATTACTCCATCTATTGGAACAAGGCCCATGAGTCTCTTTCAAACTCCTTACATCAAAAGGAAACATCCTATTATATTTCACTTTCAAGGAATTAAAATGACCTCCTTCCTCTCTTAAATCTTTGGCACTTATAAATTCCTCTCATGTCTCACCTTCAATGCATTTTTAAGAGTTAGATCCCTCCCCTATGTTTTGATGAAGTGAGAGAGAACGAGTGGATTTAAGTCAAGACTCAACCAACATGAACTAAATTTTATCTAATTTAGGTGTTCTATTGGGTTGGGACACGACTATTGGGATAAATGGTACTCCATAATTTATCATGTTTGGATGCAAATAGGGTCGAGCCTATAAAAAAATTTAAGTGTTGAGTTATTGAATAATTTTATTAGAAGGGTATTTCAAATCACGTTTATGATAATTGAATAATGAATTCCATTGTGAGAGTAGGAATTTTTTTTCTAATATTAAGAAAATAAACATAATTATTTGATAATGTAAAGTAGAAAAATACAACTTCCTTAGTCACGTTCTATAGTAATTAATTCATCTCATTACATTCAAGCAAACCTTATATAGACTCTCTATTTGTTTGTAGATATTAATCCATCACTATCAAGTATCAACCTACTCTGTCTTCACACTTTACATAAATCATCATCATCACCGTCCGATCAATTATGTCGACGGCATCCGATGACCACAGTCCTCTATTGAAGGATTTCGATTTCCCACCATTCGATGTAATCGAAGCCAAACACGTCCGTCCTGGAATTCGTGCATTGCTTAAGCAAGTCGTATGTTTCGTTTCTCTCTTATGTAATCGCGTAGGGTTTAGTGGTTGAATTTTTTATTTGAATGCAGGATGAGGATCTGGAGGCTTTGGAGAAGACGGTGGAGCCTACGTGGCCGAAACTGGTGGAGCCGTTAGAGAAGATAATTGATAGATTGACGGTTGTTTGGGGTGCAGTGAATCATCTTAAATCGGTGAAAGATAATCCTGAACTTCGTTCCGCTATAGAACAAGTTCAGGTTAGTTATCTCAGGGGCCTATGTCTTTTGGATGGGGATCTTTAATTTCTTTTATCGTCTCTGCGTGCTTACCTTTTTATCATATTATTTTGTGCTTTGAATGGCTTGTTCTTGAGCCGAGGGTCTACGGGAAACAACCTCTCTACCTACCAAGTAGGGGTAAGGTAAGGTCTGCGCACCTTACCCAGATCCCACTATGTGGT
This sequence comes from Anisodus acutangulus, assembly GCA_029783415.1. Classification (NCBI taxonomy): domain Eukaryota; kingdom Viridiplantae; phylum Streptophyta; class Magnoliopsida; order Solanales; family Solanaceae; genus Anisodus; species Anisodus acutangulus. Next base: position 9,437,299 of record CM056491.1, on the reverse strand, counting down.
ATTTCACTGGGTATGTTGTTGTTGTTGTCTCTGAGTGTAAAGATATCGTTTTTTCCGTTGAAAATTGAGTTTTTTCAATTTTCTTTTTCTTTCTGTTCACATCAACTTTATACCACAGCAATCATAAGTAATTTACATGTTAATTTATAGCTTTAGCCTTTTCCTCTCAGTAGATTCAAATTTTAGTTTGTGTTATAGCTTTTAGTGTCTCTTGAGTGTAAAGACGTCATTTTTTTCGTTCAATCAACTCAATGTGGTTCTTTTCCTTTTTTCACGTTCTTTAATTCTCCTTACAATTTGTTTTGAGTTTGTTAAATTTTCTTGTTCTTTCTGTTAACATCAACTTTATACCACATCAATGATCTGTTACTGCATTTGTTTTGTATCCTGCTACTTTGAAGTCCTATTATCTTATAACCCTACATTTCTTTTGAGCCAAGGGTCAATCCAAAACAGCCCCTCTACTCCCACAAAGGTAGAGGTAAGGTCTGCATACATCCTACCCTCCTCAGACCCCACTTGTGGGATTACACTGGTTATGTTGGTGGTGTTGTTATTTATAGCTTTAGTTTTTTTCTCTATGTAGATTCAAATTTTAATTTGTATTATAGCTCTTGTATTGTTCCTCTGGCTCCATCAAGGAAAAGCAGAGGAAGAGTTTTAACCCCTTGATAAAAAATGATATCAATCAGAATTGTTTGCTGGATAGATGATGATATCTTCTGTTTGACTCCTCATTTTCTCCATGATTTAATCAAATATACATCCTTTTATACACTTTAAAGTTTGATGCTTAAAATGTGTTTAGCTGCAGAATACCCATGCTCTTTTTTCCTTATCCTCACGTACCCTACTACTTTCATTTGGCTTGCATCATTAATGCTATTTTTGTTTCGTGCAGCCGGAAAAAGTTGCTTTTTCGCTTAAATTGGGTCAGAGCAAGCCAATCTATAATGCATTCAAAGCCATCCGAGAGTCTCCTGACTGGGGCTCCTTGAGTGATGCTCGTAAACGAATAGTTGAATGTAAGTTCATGAAATTCTTTTTCCTTTTATCTTTTCTAATTTGGGAGGCAAGGTGTCTTTAAGCATGAAAATATATTTACTTCCTGTAGCTGTCTGTCTAGGACTACTTTTTAGTTTTTCTTTTTGTAATGCATTAGAAGGTCCTCTCTACCAGTTTTTTTGGTAGTTGTGCTGAATCGTTATTGTTCATCCAGTGAACTTGAGAACTGTATATTAATATCTTGTATGTACAATAGTTTCTTTGCAACTTCCATGATGAAGAAGAGTGCCATGTGGGTGAAATTTCTGTTAATTTTCATTTATATGGGTCAGTATTTGCTGTATCAGTGCTTGTTGGTCACAGGATTCCATTAGACATTCAACTGTTGTTTCCCCAATCTAAGCCCCCTCCCCCGCCTGAAAAAAGAAAGAAGGAAAGAAAAAGAAAAATCAAAGAAGAAGACTCTCAAACTCTAAAAAAGAAACCATATTTTAAATGTTTAAGAGTATCAACTAACCTCTACCCTCTTTTGAGGTCTTCCCATGAGCGTTATTTTTGCTCATTGCCTGCAATTTAATGATCATCTAACACTCTGCTTCTTGCTCGTGCAGCCCAAATAAAGGAGGCTGCACTAAGTGGTATTGCTCTCGAGGATGATAAAAGAGAGCAATTTAACAGGATTGAACAGGTGTGCTATCGTGTCTTCTTGAACATAGTCTTCTTATTGTTCTATACCCCTGAAACGTCTCTTCTTAAATGTACTCTTAACAAGTGGAAATTTAATGGAATGGAATTAGAGCAATCTATCTAGGAGGTCATGGCTATTAGATGTATGTTTGAAGTTAATTTACTTATACTGCCCTTTGATTTATGTTGTGTCTGTCTTTCCATTTTCTCTGAATACATTTTGACGGATTTTTCCTTTGTTTTGGGTGGTTGCTTATTTATTCGAATAGCTAGATGGTTGTGTTGGAACTAAAAGTAAATGAGTTCAATTCTTATAGCTTTTATCATCATAGTAATATTCCAACTTTTACTGCAAACAGGACCATTATTGGCTGAAACTGTATTTTCAGTCACTATATTGCATTTGACATTATCTTCATTTTGCAGGATTTAGCAAAGCTATCTCAGAAATTTGAGGAAAATGTTTTAGATTCCACCAAGAAGTTCGAAAAATTAATAACAGATAAGAAAGATATTGAGGGATTGCCTGCCACAGCTCTTGGTTTGGGTGCACAGACAGCAGTGTCTAAGGTAATATGGAAGCTCTCTTTGTGGATGTTTGACATCTGAATTAACATCGGTTACCTTTTCTCTCATATGTTCTCTTTGCTGCCCGTAACTGATAACAGGGGCATGAAAAGGCTACTGCGGAAGACGGGCCATGGATAATCACATTGGATGCGCCAAGTTATATGTCTGTCATGCAACATGCAAAGAATAGAACTCTAAGAGAGGAGGTGTACCGTGCTTATCTAAGCCGTGCTTCTAGTGGAGACCTTGACAACACTGAGATAATTAACCAAATTCTTAAGCTTAGATTGGAAAAGGCTAAGCTCCTTGGATACAATAACTATGCTGAGGTATACAATTTTTACTTTTGTACTCACAATACTGTTGAGAATATAATCAAATATTAAAAGTGTGCTCTCTCTAACAGCTTAAGATTTTAGATGAGATGGTCACACACTTCAACATGGTATCAGAGCGGGCCAAAAGTCCTGAGATCGAATCTCGCCGCCACCCATTATCAAAAAATAATTCCACGTGCTTGGACAATGAAAAAAAATCAGGCTAGCACGTGAGGGGGCATGTTGAAAATATAATCAAATATTAAAAGTGTGCTCTCTATAACAGCTTAAGCTTTTAGATGAGATGGTCGCACACTTCAACACATCTATGCTTTTTAAATTTCTTTTTTCCTTTCTGAAGATTAAAATGGTTTATGTATATAGGTAAGCATGGCGATGAAAATGGCCACTGTTGAAAAAGCTGAAGAGCTTTTAGAAAAGCTTCGCAGTGCTTCTTGGGATCCTGCAGTCAAAGGTAGGGCCTAGAAAATCATATCAATGGTATTTGAGATCTAAACTATACACGGTCTTTGTTATGAGTTTTTATGTTTTTAATTTTTGGCTTCATCAATTCCGAGCTTTCTTTTTTAGGTTTTAGATACTAGATATGAGGTAAAATAGACCAATGCTGATAGATGATAGATCTGTATAAAAAGGTTATTTATTTTTGTTTATTTGTTTTGAACTCTGGCATTTTTTTGCGTTCACAAGCTTTTCCCTTGATCTTTGTAGATTTGGAAGACCTGAAAGATTTCTGTAAAAGTCAAGGTTCTCCAGAAGCCGATGATCTGAACCATTGGGATATTACTTTCTGGAGTGAGAGGCTTCGTGAATCTAAGTATGAGCTAAACGAGGTGGGCTGTCTCTCTCTTTCTCCCCCCCCCCCCCCATTATTTGTGTTCGAGAAGAAATGGACCTTGGACCCAACTTAAACCAAAAGCTGCCTCAAGACCGTATAAACAGACAACAATCCTTTTCGTCAACCAATGTGGAACACTTGACAGTGTTGATTGGAAACGATAAACGGTGTGAATTGGCAGATGTTATTTTTTCTTATACATTTTTTGATATGCCTTTCTTCTGATGTCCGTTTATCGTCTGATAGTTGACAAGTATTGTAGAAGCTTTATGCTTTTCTGATCATCCTTTCCTAAACAAAACTTAATAACAAACTGAGTTGAAAAAATGACAAGGAATGTGCCCTTCCTGATAGATTGAGACCATGAATATCTTGCTAGTAGAATATATATTTTAGCTTCATTATGTTGTTTCTTTACATGTGTATCATTGTTGATTTTAGCTACAAATATTTTAGTACTTGCTGTAGTAATATTAATACAAGTCCCTTCTCTATTTCTCGTTTGACCAGTAAGTAAGTAAAGTTTTATAATAAGTCCCTTCTTTGTTAATAGACCACTGCCTTGTGCATTCAATAAATGCTAGACATTGTAGAACTTTCTTTTGATGCTTGTGTACAGCTCTGAGTTCACATGCTACTTATTTGCAGGAAGAACTACGCCCATACTTTTCGTTGCCTAGAGTTATGGATGGTCTTTTTAACCTCGTAAATATGCTGTTTGGTATCAATGTTGAGCCTGCTGATGGATTAGCTCCGGTAAGACCTAGTTTACTTGCCTTTATTTTTCCTTTGTTCCCGCTTCTGTATGCAGTGGCAAACAATGTTGTGATGTGTGTGATTTCTAGGTTTGGAACAACGATGTCCGGTTTTACCGCGTGAAGGATTCCTCTGGAAGTCCCGTTTCATACTTTTATTTTGATCCATACTCTCGTCCATCTGAGAAACGTGGAGGTGCATGGATGGATGAAGTTGTTAGCCGAAGCCGTGTATTGTCACGAGATGGAGCCTCTGTTAGATTGCCTGTTGCACACATGGTTTGTAATCAAATGCCACCAGTTGGGGATAAGCCCAGCCTAATGACATTCCGTGAGGTAAACATGTGTTTTGACTCTAAGTGCCTTCAATTCATGGTGTTCTGAAATATTGGACTAATAACTCAATTAGCTATTGTGCTGCATGGTATGATATCAGCTTTCACTAATCTCCTACTTGTTAGACTTTGCATCAGAGTAGTTGTTTCAAATAATTTTGGGTGGGTAGGGGTGGTGGTGTGAGGGACATGAGCCAAATGTTTTAGCAGATATTTTAACTAATTTTAGTTTTGGGAATTTTTCTATGATAATGTAAATGATTTTATCAATATTGGGTAACTCCCTGTGTATAAGCAGTATACCAAAAGAATAAACAGACCTAAGCCAAAATAGGGTTCTCTGAATAGTCACCTATCATCTATACAAACAAGAGTTTCAAGGGTACACCAAAAATAAACTAGAGACACGAGGATACTCTTCACATGCAGAAATATTTCTCAATTCTTCAAACACTCTTGTATTCCTCTCTTTCCTTATTGTCCATTGGGAAACATCCCATGGCCGGGTTTTCTCTTCTTTTAAAAGCCCAGGTTACGGTGCTTCTTTTACTGTGCCTTTTCTCTCGAACGTCTGACATATAGCACCAGAACATGAGTGATCCTCTTGTTCATGTTCACCACTGACAGTAAACTTTATGTACTCTTGACTTCTTGATTAGCTTGTTTCTGAGATACATGATGCTTCAAATCATTTGCAGGGTTGTATCTATAGTTCATAAAATTTATGGTAGTATAGTACCAAACATTTACCGTTTACTGAAGTCAAGTTACCATCAGGAGTGTTTTTGGCATTGATTACGTTCTGCTTTTGTAGGTTGAGACTGTGTTCCATGAATTTGGACACGCCCTTCAGCATATGCTAACTAAGCAGGATGAGGGGTTGGTTGCTGGTATAAGGGGCGTCGAGTGGGATGCTGTGGAATTGCCATCGCAATTCATGGAAAATTGGTGCTATCACAGGTACAATGATGTCTTTGTAATGATACTTGAACCGTTTAGTTTTGGTTGCAAAACCAAGTAAGTTCTCCACTTTGGTTTCCAAAACCAAAGTGGAGGACAAAATGTTCTTTGGAATTTGCTATTTTCAGAGGGCCCCTGCCTGTCAGGTGTGCCTAGGTCACTTTCAAGCTTAAAGAAAAAGGAACAAGTTGCTTCGTTATAAAAAACGCTTTTATATTCTTAAAAGATATTTTATTAGACATCTTTAGTAGCATCTAAAGATGCTTAATTGGTTTTATTCTATTAATTTCGGCCTCTAAAAATATATTAAAGCTCACTTTTCCAGCTTTCTGTTTTTGAACAAATTGCCCTCTTTAAAACAACGTTTTAAAATTAACTCTTGTTTCATATGCTTTTAGGCTGTCTGTCGCTTCTAAGATGTCTCCATGCCAACATTCTCCCTCAATAAGTTACTTTTAACTGCAGTTAGTTTTTATTGCAAGTTTATAGATGTTTGATTTTGTTGAGTTTCTCGTAAATTGTACCCTTCACTTCAAAGAAGCTTACACTTCACTTTTCGCTTCAATTCACACGGACCTTGTCAGTTTTTGCGCTTTTCGCTTTTAAAAACACTGGGGTAGTGATATAGTTGAAGATTCGTGTTTCTTTTCCTTTGAATCAGTCAGCTATTGATTACTCATTTTATTGATGGCTGCTGCAGGGATACTCTGATGGGTATTGCTAAGCATCATGAAACTGGAGAGACTCTCCCAGAAGACATATACAAGAAGCTTCTTGCCGCTAGGACTTTCCGTGCTGGTACCTTAAGCCTTCGGCAGGTGAGTACTGCTCCATTTTTCTCTTTTTCTGGTTCCTCTGTTATCTTTTTCCAATAATTATCTTTTGATTGATCTTTCTTTCCGCCATTTATTGTAGTAACCAACAAAATATATTTCAAAATTTTCGTGTTCTACCCTAAAACTCCTGATGGCTCCAGAACATGCATTTAACACATACTATTTTGCTGGCTCATTTCTAATGTTCTTTTAGTATACTTAAGTTAATATACATATTTTTGCCCTTTCTATGTCTACTTTGGAATTGGAGGGAGAGAGAAACAAGATTTGAATGCACACTTTCTAAATCAGATCTTCAGGAATTGGGACATTTGCTGTGGCTGTATGGTTATTCATGGTTTGTGTTCAACTTTAGTTTAATTAATCAAGTTATGCCAATATATAGCTCCAAAAGTATGTGAAAAGGATAATAGCCACTAAAGGGATGTTCTTTGTCGTATTGATTCATGCACCAGTGCCTGCATTTAGCCAAATGGTCTCTGTTGGTTAGTTTCCTTTGCGTTCTGTGATTGCATTTCTAGAATTCTAAATTGCTCCCATGGAGTAATGTATTCTGTGGATCTTTTCTTCGGTTTATTTTGGTGAAGGTATTTATTGAAAAATTGTCATCATTAATGATGTTAATGCCATGACTTCATGGTGCTGTTGAAATGCTTACCACTGGCCATAAAATTGTCTTTGTAGTTGAGATTTGCAACTGTTGATCTTGAGTTACATGCAAAATATGTTCCCGGTGGTTCTGAATCAATCTATTGTGTTGACCGACGGGTCTCTAAGAGAACCCAAGTGCTTCCTCCACTCCCAGAGGATAAGTTCCTTGCCAGTTTCAGTCACATTTTTGCTGGTGGATATGCTGCTGGATACTACAGTTACAAGGTGCTTCTCCCCTCTTTTTGTGGTTCTTAGCTCTTATATATTTCCAGTTAGTTGTATTTCCTGTGAGACGTGTATAGATATTGTGGGGTTAAAATGGAGTGATGTCTTTTCAAATCTGTCAAATGTCAATGCCTCCACTTCTGAAATTTAAGCACGTGCTATTCTTTTGTAGTTTTGTTGGTAATAACTAACCCTTGCTAATTGGTTTTTGATGGATGTTCCATTACCAACCATTCCTGAAAACTACATTCTTTATAAAGTATTTCCGTCTTTAAGAAATAACTTTTTGGATTTTTGCTCCTTAGGAAGGTTGACAAAGGTCTTTGTAAAGATTGCAAGGTTATTCCGAAGGAGGATCTTACAACCCGACATAAGCTTTTAGTGATGGATTTGGAGATCAAGTTGGAGAAGAAGAAGAGGGTGGTGGATGACAGGTTAAGAATCAAATGGGGGAGTTTGACCATGGCTAGTGCAAATGAGATGAGGGAGAGGTTGATGACCAGTGGGGCTTGGGAGAGTAGTGGAAATGCGACCGGTATGTGGGAGAAGACGGCCAGTTGCATTCAGGAGCTAGAGAAGTGCTAGGGGTCTCGCTGGGTAACAATGGTGGGCATCGAGGGGACTGGTGGTGGAATGGTAAAGTCCAAGAGAAGGTGGAAGCGAAAAAATGGCGTATGTGAGATTGGTAGAAAGCAAGGATGAGGTGGAGAATTGGACGAATAGGGAACTGTATAAGATAGCGAAGGAGGCAAAACAAGCGGTTACGGCGGCGAGAACGGCGGCTTTTTAACGCATGTATGTGGAATTAGAGGATAAAGGCAGGGATAAGAAGTTGTACAGACTAGCCAAGACAAAGGAAAGAAGGGCCCGTGACTTGGATCACGTGAGGTGCCTTTTTCAATTATTACTTGCTGGGGGAGTGTGGATGAGCGAGCAGAGCCAAGGAAAGAGGGAAGCCCATCAAGGACGAGGACGACAAAGTACTGGTGGAGGAAGTACATATTAGGCGGAGGTGGCAGTCTTACTTCCCTAAACTCTTGAACGAAAAAGGAGATGGAGACATTGTGCTGGGAGATCTGGAGCATTCTGGTAGGTACCGGGATTTTGGGTATTGTAGAAACATTAAGGTTGAGGAGGTTAAGGGTGTTATGCGCAGGGGACGAGCGACCGGGCCTGATGAGATCCCAGTTGAATTTTGGAAGAGCGCTTGAGCGGTCACGAGGTTTGAAGTGGTGGGAGTTGTTTAACGTCATTTTTAAGACGACGAGAATGTCCGAAGAATGGAGGTGGAGTACAATGATTCCCTTGTACAAAAACAAAGGTGATATCCAAAGTTGCAACAACTATAGGGGTATCAAGCTGCTGAACCACACTATGAAAATTTGGGAAAGGGTCGTGGAGATGAGGGTGAGGAAATAAGTGTCTATTTCCGAGAACCAGTTTGGATTCATGCCGGGACGTTCGACTATCGAAGCCATTCATCTTATTAGGAGGTTGGTGAAGCAGTATAGGGAGAGAAAGAAAGATTTACATATGGTTTTCATCGACCTCGAGAAGGCATACGACAAAGTCCCTAGGGAGGTTCTATGGAGATGTTTGGAGGTTAGAGGTGCACCTGTGGCGTACACAGGGCTATCAAGGATATGTATGATGGAGCCAAGACTAGGGTACGGTCAGTAGGAGGAGACTCGGAGCACTTCTCAGTGACGATGGGGCTGCACCAGGGATCAGCTCTTAGCCCATTCCTATTTGCCTTGGTCATGGACGGACTGACGCGACAAATTCAAGGGGAGGTACCATGGTGTATGTTATTCGCAGACGACATAGTCCTGAGACTCGCAGTGGAGTAAACGCCAAGCTAGAGGTTTGGAGACAGACTCTGGAGTCTAAAGGGTTCAAGTTGAGTAGGACCAAGACAGAATATTTGGAGTGCAAGTTCAGCAACGACATCGATCCTGAGACAGACGTGGAGGTGAGGCTTGGTACTCAAGTCATTCCGAAGAAAGGAAGCTTCAAATACCTAGGGTCTATTATCCAAGGGAATGGAGAGATTGATGACGATGTCACACATCGTATTGGGGCAGGGTAGATGAAATGGAGGCTCGCATCTGGAGTCTTGTGCTACAAAAAGGTGTCAACTAAACTTAAATGCAAGTTCTATAGAGCGGTGGTTAGACCAACTATGTTGTATGGGGCAGAGTGTTGGCCAATCAAAACTTCGCACATACAAAAGATGAGAGTTGCGGAGATGGATGTGTGGGCATACAAGGAGAGATAGGATTAGGAATGATGATATCCGGGATAAAGTGAGAGTGGCCTCAGTGGAGGATAAGATGCGGGAAGCGAGGTTGAGATGGTCCGGGCATGTGCAGAGAAGAGACACAGATGCCCCAGTGCAGAGGTGTGAGAGGTTGGCTATGGACGGGTTCAGGAGGGGTAGAGGTAGACTAAAGAAGTATTGGGGAGAGGTGATTACACGGGATATGGCGCAGGTGCAACTTACTGAGAACATGACCTTAGATAGGGGGTTGTGGAGGACACAGATTAGGGTAGAAGGATAGTAGGTAGTCGAGCGTAGTCCTCTTTACGCTTACAAAATGATAGTGTGGTGTTATTACTGTAGGCTCGATTAGCCTGTCACACTTATAGGTGCATTATTGCGCTATAGTACCTTGTAGTTTGATTCCTGCTGTTATGTGTTCTTTAGTGTAATTTATTTATCTTATTTAGTTGTGTTAGCTACTGCTTCTTGTTAGCTACTGCTTCCTGTTGTTAGAATGCGCTACCATTGCGTATTTAATTTCTCGTCTGAGTCGGACCGTTTCTCATACTTTGTTTTTCTTTGCTTGATTATGCTTTGTCTTGAGCCGAGGGTCTCCCGGAAACAGCCGCTCTACCTACCAAGGTGGAGGTAAGGTCTGTGTACATTCTATCCTCCCCAGACCCCACATTGTGGGATGGGTATGTTGTTGTTGTTGTAGTACTAATTAGATTGTTGAAAATCTCCTTTCTTTCTAGTGGTTTTATAACTTTTCTATGAAAAAAAAGGATTTCTGGGAAAGAAAACATGCTCTAGGTTGAAACATGAGACATGCTTTAACCGCCTCTAAGTACAAAGTATTTTTCAATTTGTGCAGTGGGCAGAGGTTTTGTCCGCAGACGCCTTCTCTGCGTTTGAGGATGTTGGACTAGAGAATGAGAAGGTAAAGTTTGGAACTTTTGATTCATTAATCTTTAGTCTTGTACATCACCATTTTAATAAATACCACCATTCAACTAATATTGGCTTTAATATTGAGCAGGCTGTAAAAGAAACAGGTCAGAGATTCAGGGAGACCGTTCTTGCTCTTGGAGGTGGAAAGGCTCCACTAGAGGTATCACTTTAATTCAACCTTTGCTTCTTATGCGTTATTAGCACTTCATCCGTCTCTTGTCTGATTTACACGCTGTTGATAACTTACTAAGACTGATGATTTTTGGATGCATATTCAGGTTTTCGTGCAATTCAGAGGCCGGGAACCTTCTCCAGAACCGCTGCTTAGGCACAATGGCCTACTGCCAGTTACCACATCTGCATGAGATCATTATAGAAACTTCTGCAATCTTAGTGCTCATTGAAAGGCCATTAGAGACATTTGCATGCTTTCAGGTTTTTGAGGAGACCGACTTCAAGATGCAACTGTAATTGTTTTTAAATTATTTACTTCAGAAGAAGCATTGTGACTGAGGATAGGATAACTGGATTAGTCGTATATGATTTACCGGTTATAAATGTATTTCTTGGTTCTCCTTGTCTCTTTTGCACACATCCCTTTATGCGATTTTTTGATCATATGACAAATAGTGAAGCACATTGTGCCAGTTGAAGGGCTTTGTTTGCTTGATTTAACGTGAAATCGCAACGGTAATACATGTTCTCTTCCGGGGAAGTTTTACTGTGTTATTTCAATGTGGTTCTCTTGTTTTTTCCGGCGTTACTGTTTGAAATCACACAACCAACATTTGGAGGCACTATAGTCGTACTGACATACAACTACTATGCCTCAAACCCATTCTGATTGGGGTGGTCGCAATAAAGTCTCATTGACATAAATCAAATTTGGAGTCATTCTTGTTCCAGAAAACTTGAAGTAATCCACTTATTAGGCGGCTTTGATATAAATTTCCTGTTCTCTGGCATGTCTGTGTGGTAAACTGGACTATCAATTCTTCCGCTTCATATGTTATCATGAGACTTGGAACTTTCAGCTTGCAATGATTAGAGCTTCTTAATCTCCAAGAGAACAGTGCAGTATTCAAATGTTCTAGAGTAGTGAGATAAAGGATTCTCAAACACATATGCTCAGTGTGGAAGAACAGCGGAAGTTAACAATTCCAGCTAAAGGCATGTATTTGGAAGGTTTTACGTATTAAAATCTTCTCTACTAAATGTACAATTAATGAGATTTAAATTAAAGGAATTTGAGGAGTAATTTGCAAAAAATTCTCCAGGAACTTGTCTAAGAAATCAGTTATCTATTGCAGTCAGTTTAAGTCCATTCCTCTAAAATAATTATCTTGGTTGTGGAGGGGCTGGTTTTGAGAGGAGACCGGATGGTTCTATTTGAGATTTTACGGGTGGAAGGACAATGGACCTTTCTATAGAGAAACGATTTGATCCTCCAAAGCTGTCTAGTGACTTCAAGTATTCTGATGCATTGTTTTCTATTATCAATGCATCCTCGAGCTCTCTTACAATGTCTGCCATGAATGGTCTGTAAGTGGAGTATGTCTCCGTGCATGCCAAAGCCACCTCTACCACTCTCCACAGTGCCTCACCATGATACCCTCCCTTGATAGCGGGGTCCACAATTTCTTCAACTCTTGAGCTTCTTATTAGAGGTTTTGCCTGTATTTCAAAGTGGATACTTGCATGTGATCAGATATAAACATGCAAATAAAAAAAGTATATATAGTTGCAAAGTACTTAAGCAATCAACATCAGTTTATCATCTCAGTAGCTGTGAATAACCAGTAAGTCATATTAATTAAAGAAGTAACACTTCAGATGCTCTTTCTGTGTTCAAAAGAACAAATAAATTGAGCTTCTCCACATGTGATCAGGTGTAATTGAGGCTAGGGCATTCATACATTCGAATAAGCTTTTCAGTCTTTTCATGGCACTGTAGTTTGCTGCAAGTAATTTATGGGAAGAGACTGTAAGGTACTGATTCCTGAGTCTTCAGGTCACACGATGTTTCCTTGATTGACTATGAACTGAACTTTAATATTCTTCCAATTTTGTGCTTCAATAGAGGGGAATTTGGTTCTGACTGTAAGGTTACTTCTATATGATTTGGAGGTCATTTTAAAGCCTGAAGATGTGATCACTTTGCGGGTACAGGTTTTTGTTCCTACCCATAGTTTTTGTCTGGATAATGAGTTAAAACATTTTCCATATGGTGGTTGCTCTCAAGGTGATCATTTCGTTCATTCTAAAAGAATGGCATATTATTTTATCATCATGGAACTCATGTTTTCATAGGATTCAGTAATAGCAAGTTGTATCTGGAGAATCTCGGTTAAAGAAAAAGCTTGCTAAGTTGGGCCATACCCATTCAACCAAGCTCCACTCATTTCTTGGCTTGTTTATGTTGAGAGGCTCTCGACCTGTTAGGATTTCCAGTAGGACAACTCCAAAGCTGAAGACATCACTTTTTGCTGACAGATGCTGGGTCGAGTAGTACCTACGCAAAAGGAATTCATGAAGAGGCCATGAGCTGGATCTCCAAAGATTTTTGAACCATTTGAGCTATATTTAAGTCATAACGAATATGAAGTCAATAAATATACTAATACTACGGGGTTTCTGTTTATGCATATTATTGTGAAACGAGAAGCTCCAAGTAAATTCTCCTGGCGATGATTCAAATAATAATCAGTTTGAGTAATCCATATTAAGGTAATTTTACCAGTTTTAAAAAAAAAGTAATCCGTATTAAGGTAGAAGAACCATCCAGTAGGTTATGCTTTAGAAACTTATCTCTTGTTCTAATTTCCTTATAACGACACAATCTAGAAGAGATTATACTTACTCTGGATCCAAGTACCCAGCTGTTCCCCTTACTTCTAAAGAAGTACCACTATCCCCTTCTTGAGATGCATATTTTGAAAATCCAAAATCAGCAACCTTGGCGCACATGCTTTGATCCAGGAGTATGTTACTTGACTTGACATCCCTATGGATCAGACAACGCTCCGAGAAAGTGTGAAGATACATCAAACCTGAAGAAGTTTAAACTTTCTTGCATCATTGATTGCAAGAAGGAAAAGATGAAATAACATAATGAAAACAACGAACTTTGGCATTTTCTGTTTACAAATGTGCCTTCATGATAAGTACTAGGGAATGATTGATTGTTAAACTCTATTAGATTCATGATATGCCTTGAATCTATGTCTCTAAGGTAAATAAGTTCTCTTTTTATTTACGCATGCTTAAGTCCATAGATATGGCTCATTTCATTGAAGAGCTGCATGCATAGCAAAGCTTTGTGTTACTTGCCTCTCGCTGCTCCTAAAGCAATGGAAATTCTGGCTGGCCAGTCTAGAATCTTCCTTTTTGCTGCTGCTCCTAAACAGGATGAGGGAACAAGCAAGAAATTAGTGTTGGTTCTTATAATAAAGTGAGAGATAGGAATTTGTTTAGGTATGCAGTACCATATAACCGATCCTGTAGGGAGCCGTTTGACATAAAGGGATAAACCAGAATCTGTTGTTCATTCTCGCAGCAGTAGCCAAGAAGAGGGACCAGGTTCTCATGCGTAATAGCTGAGAGAAGGTTCAGCTGTAATACAAATTATAGCAGTGGTTAATTTGCAAGCTGTGTATTTGTTATGCACGGCTTAACAATAAATGCATGGATAATATTAATGAATATTAGTATAATATTCATTCCATAATTTGTAATTATTAATGATGTATAATTATGGTAGTTACAGGATCCTAATGGTAGTAGGACTCTGTATTGTACACTATATATATTTGTATTAATGAAAAAGACTCCTCAAGTGAGATTAATACAATCTTACATGGTATCAGAAGCCAAAACATAAACCCTATTTCCTCCCCTCGCAGCCCACCTCGGCGGCTGTCTCTCGGTTCCAAAAAAAAAACTTTCTGATTTCTTTTGGCGGCTGTCTCTCTGTTTCAGCAACCAAAGAAAATTTCTGATCCCTTTTCCTAAGAAAATTTCTGATTCCTTTTCCTACCTTCAGCCTCCCCCTAGGTTGCATTAAAAACCGGAGGCTGCCTCTCCGTTCCCGAGAACAGAATTTTTGTCTTCTTTCTCTTCCTTCACCAAAAATAATCCACTATAATGACTTATGTTCATCCAGCACTCACCGTAACCAACATCAATAACTTCATTCCTGTGGTTCTTGATCAAGAAAACGATCAGTACTCTCCGTGGGTTGAACTTTTCCGCATTCATGCATGTGTCTACAACGTGTTTGACCATATCGACGACTCTTGTTAAGAGTCACACATCGGATATGGAATGGGAATATGGACTCCTTATATAGACTTGGATAATTCCCACCCTACAAGCTAGCTTTTGGGGTTAAGTTAGGCCCAAAATCCATTCTTTACATGATATCAGAGCTAGACCCATTCCAATTCTTTATTCACCAATGTTGGGCCCCCAAATTATATTATCCACACTCCAGTTAACAAGGTCTAGGCGTGCGGGGAGTGTTAAGAGTCCCACAACGGATATGGAATGGGAACATGGACTCCTTATATGGACTTGGACAATCCTCACCCTATAAGCTAGTTTCCGCATTCATGCATGTGTCTACAACGTGCTTGACCATATCGACGACTCCTTCCCTCGCCCCATTGAAGTTGATGACCCAACATGGCTCCGTCTTGACGCCATTGTCAAGTAGTGGATCTATGACACTATTTCTCAAGACTTGCTCCTCACTATAATGAAAACCGACGTCTCGGCTCCTGAGTTATGGATTCGGTTAGAGGAGATTTTTCAGGACAACAAACACACTCGTGCTGTCTATTTGGAAGAACAATTTAATAATACACGTCTTGAAAATTTCTCTAACATGTCTGAATATTGCAAGCAGTTGAAACTAGTGGAGGACCAATTGTCAAACGTGGGAACGCCTACAAAGATGTTTCTCCAATTAGATGTTGGTCTACCAAAAGGTGAGTACGATACCCTGGCCACGATGATACAACAGGCCGATCCTTTACCCAGTTTCAATAAGGCCCGTTCACAATTGTTGTTGGAAGAAACCCGACGTGCAAAGCAGGATGAGCATAATCAGAAGGCTTTAACGGTTGAAACTCCGGCGGCATCCGCAACCCCACCGTCGGATCACCACCGTCAGAAAAGAGCACCTGCGGCAACGGCAATGGCGGCATAGGCCACGGCAACGGGAAAGGTGGCAGGGGCCGCGGTCGTGGTGGACAGCAGCAACAGCCCAGTGGCGTGCCACCTTGGGCCGACCTAGGGCAGTGGCCCACCACTGGCCATTGGGCCTCGGCTCCCTACCAGTTCATTCATCCATCGGCCCAGTTCACACAAGCAGGCCAGGCCAAAATTTTGGGCCATTTTCCAGACCCCAGACCCGCGCCATATTCAACTAGCAGGCCCACTTTTCAGTAATGGCCCACCAGCCGCAGAATGGGAGCAGGTCTGGGGCCACTGACTTGGGTCAGACCCTTAACACATTGAGTCTCCAACAACCCGATGATAATTAGTACATGGATACGGGAGTCACTTCTCACCTCACCCGCTCTGCAGGTAATCTTCCCAAACTGTCTCGTTTAAATTATCCTCAATATATTACTGTTGGTAATGACCATCGCATTCCAATTCAGGGCTATGGTACAACCTACACCCAACCGCCTCACCCTCCCTTCTCCCTAAATAACGTCATGTATGCTCCCAACATTATAAAAACTTAATATCTGACCGAAAATTTACTCGTAATAATTCTGTTTCTGTTGACTTTGACCCTTTTGGTTTTACTGTGAATGATATTCGTACGGGGAAACCTCTTATGAGATGCAATAGCACGGGGATCTCTATCCTTTCCCATTCACCTCCACTGTCAGCTCTTGCTCTAACATATCTCTCGCTGCTATTTCTCCGTCAAGTTGGCATAATAAGATTGGACACCCAAGAGCTCCTGTTTTTAATTTTCTTAGAGGCAATAATTTTATTAGATGTAATAATGAAAAACTTGCCCAGCATTGTGTTTCTTGCTCTTTAGTCAAACATGTTCGCCTTCCTTTTAAGACATCTTTAATTGTTACGTTTTCTCCCTTTGATATTGTTCATGCTGATTTATGGACATCTCCCATTACTAGCTCACTGGGTCATTAATAGTATCTAGTTTTATTAGATGATTACTCTTATTTTCTTTGGATTTACCCACTGAAATTCAAGTCAGAAGTTTTTGCCAATTTCTTGAATTTCGTATTTTTGTCAAAACTCAATTTGAAAAATCCATCAAATCTTTTCAATGTGATAATGGTCGTGAATTTAATAATTCCACGTTTCACAAATTCTGCAAAAATAATGGAATGGTTTTTCGGTTTTCGTGTCCCCACACCTCCCCTCAAAATGGCAAAGCATAACGAATTATCTGCACCCTAAATAACATGGTTAGTACTCTCATGTTTCATGCTCCCTCCTTTTAGTTTTATTCAGTCAAAATGGTAGAATACATCCTTAATATTTTACCCACTAGTACTCTTCATAATATGACTCCAACCAAAATCTTATATCGTAGGATCCCTCCTATGATCACCTTCGAATTTTCGATTGACTTTGCTACCCAAATCTTGCTTCTACTGCTCCTCATAAATTAGCACCCCGAACCACTCTGTGTGTCTTCACAGGTTTCACGTCTAATCACGGGGGCTATTTGTGTTATAACCTGTCTACTCGTCAATTCCATGTCTCTCATCACATCACGTTTGTCGAGACGATTTTCCCATTTGCAAACATACAAAATTCCGTATCACTGACTACACATTTATAGACAAGTCCGACATCTCCTGTGTCATTCTTACCGAACTCTGCCGAACTGCCACCAACTCATCCCCGTCTCCGCCAACCACCACTGTCAGTTCTGGCAGTCATATCACTCAGACCAGTTCACCGCCGATTGCCCCCACCGTCACCAGAAATCGGTTACCTGATTCTCTGTTAAATCCCGTCGCTGCAACCCCTATCCACTGGTACCCACAACCGACAACCAATGTGCCACCAATGCCCACCACCGCAATTCCGGTCACCCAACCCATCCTCGACACTGCCTCCAGGAACCCGGAACTAGCCAACCCCAAGATACCCAACATACCCCTGCGCCCACGCACCATATGGAAACCCGTGCCCAACACGAGATTTTCAAACCCAAAGTCCATTTCAATCTTACCACACAAACCATATCCCATATTCCCAAAAACCCAAAGCTAGCCAAACTAGACCCAAATTAGAATGCGGTCATGCGTGAGGAATTTAATGCTTTAACGAAATAGCACACTTGGGATTTGGTTCCTAGACTGAAGGGGGTGAATGTGATCCGTTGCATGTGGCTATTTCGTCACAGTACAGAGACAGTGGTGACTTAGAGAGTTATAAGGCGAGACTTGTGGCTAATGGGACTAATCAGCAAGAAGGTATTGATTGTGGTGAGACATTCAATCTGGTTGTTAAACCGACCACCATTCGCACAGTTCTGAGCATTATCGTGGGTAAGCATTGACCGATTCATCAACTTGATGTGAAGAATGCATTTCTACATTGGACTTAAAAGAAACGAAATTGTTTACATGCACCAGCCGTTAGGTTTTGTCCATCCGCAGGCCCTGATTATGTATGTCGTCTCCGTAAGTCACTTTATGGCTTAAAACAGGCCCTCAGAGCATGGTATGAACACTTTGCTCGCTACATTATGAAGATTGGGTTTACATGCAGCAAGTGTGATAATTTTCTCTTTATTTTTCATAGAGGTGTTAACATTGCGTATTTATTGTTATATGTGGATGATATTGTCCTTACTGTCTCATCTGATGTGTTGAAAAATAAAATCATTGCACTGCTTAAAACCGAGTTTGCTATGACAGACTTGGGAAGTTGAGCTATTTTTTGGGGATATCAGTGACTTGATCTGCATATAATATGTTTCTGTGTCAGTGTAAGTATGCATAGGAGATTGTGTACAGGGCCAAAATGGCGAATTGCAAGATCATGTCCACTCCGGTTGACTCTAAATCAAAGCTTAGAGTTGTTGATGGTGATCCAGTATCTGATCTCACTCTGTACAGGAGTCTTGCAGGTGCACTTCAGTATCTTATTTTCACCCGGCCTGATATTGCTTATGTTGTCCAGGTGTGCTTATTCATGCATGCCCACAGGGAGCCTCATTTTACTGCTCTTAAACGTATCATTCGATACGTTAAGGGCACACTTGATTATGGATTACATCTATATCCCTCAGCACCCACCATGTTGTTATTATATACGGATGTTGATTGGACAGGCTGTCCGGACACGCGACGCTCCACCTCCGGCTACTGTGTGAGTGCAGAGTACAGAGGTGTTGCTAATGTTGTTGCTGAGATTTGCTGGCTTCGCAACCTTCTTTTGGAGCTTCAGTGTCCCTTGCGTAAGGCGTCTTTGGTGTACTGTGATAACATATCCGCCATATACCTATCTCATAATCCGGTTCAGTATCAACGAACCAAACACATTGAGATGGATATACATTTTGTTCGTGAGAAAGTTGTTTTATGCTTTAGGACATGTAAAAGTGTTGCATATACCTTCTTAATATCAGTATGAGGATATATTCACTAAAGGACTACCTAGACAGCTATTACTTGACTTCAGATCCAGTCTCAGCGTCCGGCCTACTCCCGCTCCGACTGAGGGGGTGTATTAATGAATATTAGTATAATATTCATTCCATAATTTGTAATTATTAGTGATGTATAATTATGATAGTTACAGGATCCTAATGATAGTAGGACTTTGTATTGTACACACTATATGTATTCGTATTAATGAGAAAGACTCCTCAAGGGATTAATACAATCTTACAGAGAAGATGCATTATTATAGAGATGATTCCTGAAGAGCACAGGTCAAATCAGGTGGAAGTGATAAAATCTACAAGTCTGATAATTATCAATTTATAGACATGTGAAAAGATCAAGTTAAAGACATGGCTGCCAAAGTTTGAAATAATGGTTAAAATTTGCTTAACAATGCTGTTTTTTGTCCAGTACATCATCAGAATATTTCAGAGGTAAAACTGCTTGCTGGAAGTAATTATGAAGACAACATCACAGGATCTGTGAGAAAGCATTAATTTTGTGGAGCATAGAGTTAGTTTTTGTTCCCTATGTGAACAGCAATAGAAAATAGAA
This sequence comes from Anisodus acutangulus, assembly GCA_029783415.1. Classification (NCBI taxonomy): domain Eukaryota; kingdom Viridiplantae; phylum Streptophyta; class Magnoliopsida; order Solanales; family Solanaceae; genus Anisodus; species Anisodus acutangulus. The sequence continues at coordinate 9,417,658 of CM056491.1, read as the reverse complement.
GATTTATTGCTCAGACCATGTGCTGATGCTTTTCTCACATTTTGGGTAGCATCTTTTTTGTTGGTTTAATGCGAATAAAAGAGTTGGGAGGAAATTGTCTAGAAATACTCTAGATTGGTACCTCGTTATTGAATTCTCGAATTCCCTGAGTCGAAGTGGCTGACCTGACCTTTACAGCCACTTCTTCACCATCAGGTAAGGTACCACGGTAAACGGATCCAAAGCCACCTTCACCTATCAATGTTTTGTAGTTCTGCGTAACAGCTTCTATATATTCCAACTTGAAGTTCCTGATGGATATTGACTTCAGCAAGGTAGTATCTGTGCTTGGTACTGAATAAACTGCATCTGTATTTGAAAGAAAATTTTGAGCATATTGCCTCATTGGGTATAAGCACCAAATTTTAAAGATATTAACTCTCTTTCAAAATGCTCGAGTTCCTGTCAAAAAAGATCCTTTGCAACAGATGATATAGTTACAGTTTATGTTTTTTAATTAAGTTTTTTGATTTATTCTTGTGGACTTCGATCTTAAGCTATTGCAAGCAAGAAGAAAACACACTTAAATTATCATGATATATTATCATGCATTATGCGTGCAGGATTATTTCTAGTGTGCTGAGAGTGTACTTACTCCTTGTGATCGAGTAACTTCTCATAAGAAATTTTGGCTGTGCCATTACTCGTTTTTTGTAGAGGCAGACCATAGAGATAACAATTGCAAGTGTCACTAGGAGAGCTGTACCTACAGCTGCACCTATCACAAGTTTGTGTGCTGAACTTGAATTTTGTTTACCATTAGCCATCCCTTTGCTGAAATGTAAAAAAGGAAAAAAAATTAAGCTTATTTCTCGTTCTTTGTCAGCTCCCTGCTCCTAATATCCCACTGCTTTCCCCTCTCGGGGGAAAAAGTTAACAGTGTAAAATCATAGAATTTTTTTTTTTCTGAAGACAGGGCAGTGGTTCCATACTCTGTTGTAAAATTAGATTCTTTGATGCTTTTAGAAAGTTTGTTGCCGATATGAATGCTGCTGCTTAAGTATCTGCAGGGACAAGGAAACAAAGATATTAGTGGCGCATCATATTTTTAATTGAAGCATGAAGGCAGCTTGCTCGTAAAACTTTTTGTACAGCTTTGGTATTCCTTCAGAGAAATCCTCTGTATGATATTATTTAACTTCTTCATGTTTTGCGATTATTTTATGTGTAAACCAACATAGAAGATCTACCTTGTAGAGAATGTGAAGGATGATGGAGAGAGTGAGTTTGTGCCACTAGAGCCATTATTGCTGATATCCCTGTCTTTGCAAATAACTTGATTGCTTAGTAAAACTACACCAGATTGCAAATTTTCTTTAAAAGAAATAAATAGATGAAATATTTGTCTTGATGACAAAGGCTTGGACATACAGTTTCCTCAGGTGCATCAGTTTTTGGATGCTAGGAGGGCTAGGTCCAGTAAGGCCATCTGAGGAGAGATTCCTGCGGTAGGGAATAAGAGAAAAGGATTAGATGATCAGAAGTGTAATACATCCATCTCAAATGTGCTGACTATGCTAACGATAAATAAGGTTGAAAAAATGGTAGATGTATTACTTGATAATGTTCAAAAGACCAAACTGCTTTGAGTATTTGATAGAGAGGGAATAACTTACATCTGGGTGATGACTGAAGTACCATTAACTCGATCACAAGTAAGACCCGGCCATGGAAGGGGAAGACAAGGGTCTCCTGACCAACTCTTCAATATGTCATTGTTTTTGTTGTGTTGCAATAATTCCTTCTTCACATTCATAATTATGTCAACTGAAACATATAGAGAAATAATAAATGCACTTTCGATAATGCTTTTCTACTATGGCATCTTGAATTCTGCTTATGCATTTATTATGCTATGCATACATCGAGTAAAATTACCTTCTTCCATGGCTGTTTCCGTAACCCAAGGAAGAGTCTTTAAAATCTCATAACCATTACAAATGGGTCCCAATTGAGATTGATTTGAGGCCTTGATCATCGTCAGGTTGACCACCCTATTTGCTCTGAACTTCAGAACTACATCCAGGTATCTGGAACCACTAGCCAGTATATCAACCTTGAGTCTCTTTTCGTTGTTGATGTATATATAGAACACCCTTTGTCCAGCTTGAGCTGACTCATTGGGCTCAAGAAAATACAGGAAGAGAGAGTAAGTATAATATCCTGTGTCAAGGTCTTCATGCAGGAACTCCAATCTCTCTGGATGGGTGAGGGCTGTTTGTAACACGAATGCAGGTGGTAATAAACTGTGTTTTTTTGCAATGACCTGCTTAATAATGGATGGCTGTGTGCAAGTAACTTGTGATTCTAGATTTGAGGCTGGTCTCCAAATTCTATCATACTGGTCAAATGGGTACCTGAGTTGGCAAGTCTTCACATTATCACTTCATGATACTGGATATCTTTGTCCTTTTTTGTCTTACGACAAAAAAATGTTTGTTACCGTGAAAGAGTATATGTGTTTCCAATCCAAAATATAATTCTGTGATAGGATGAAAGAATACCTGATTTCTTTGCCCTTGTTTCCAGCATCTACTCTATGTACGAGTTTGAGTACTTCTGAAGGCTCCCTCTTCAGATAATCTGGATTTATTGGTCTGAGTTCAACCTTAGAAATGTAAGGATTCCCTTTCTTTTTCAATAGGCAGAAGTTGGTATAGCTTCTAGTAGCTCTAAAAATCCCCTCAACCGTAAGTTCATCAGATGATTTTACGTTGGCTATTGGTGTGACACCAATCAAAACAACAAACGAACTGTGTGGGAGAGTCTTCTCTTGATTGCCAGAAAGAAATGTACCTCTTACTAGATACTCATGATCTTTCCTGGTTGGCAAGTTGTAACACCACTTATGACCAATGTCTGAGCTAAAAGATCGAGCTCGTTCATAGTGTGCATTCTTGTACACTGGCCATATGCAACTCTGATTTTCAGGAAACCAAGTTTCATCTGAAATCCAACTTAAGTTGGTACGTGGCTCTGTAAAGTTTGCATGAGCACAGCACTGAATACTTAGAAATCCTGACCGGAAACACATTGAAACTGAGAGGTTAGATTTAAGTAAACTAAAAATAAGACATATCTGCATATTACGATGAGGTTTTTATCATCGGCTTAAACATCATAGATATGCTACGAATAGATGGTTACTGCTCGCGGTTGTAATGATTTGTGTGTGCCGTGTGTTTGATATTATGGTGTTTTGTAAGGCAGGTAAGATTATTTTACCCGATCTGCTTATGCTCTTTTTCTTTTCTTAGTCAATGCGATCTTCTTTTGCAGTGTAAGTATGTTTATCACAGCTTTATATGATAGTTCATTAGTTTGAGGTAATTCTTTTCTTTTTGACAAATGATTTCTGAGTCTTATGTGGTGATACTTTAGGATTTCATTCAGTGAAGTCCCTAAAGCTGAAAGAAAGACGAGAAAACATGGAGGTAAAGAAGATTGCCTCAAACTTCTTTAGGGTTCTTGAGGGAATTCAACAACACTACAGAAATTAACTGGATGATGATCAATATCATTCACAAATGAGGAAAGAGCAACTATCTTATTGATATCAAAGAAAATAGGTAACTTTTATATCCTTTTCAAACTAAAGAGATCATCAAGAATGATTTATGTAGACTAACCTTCTTGTGCAAAGGCAGATTGTATAAGCAGGACCAGGCAAATGATACCACAGTTGACCAACCTTGTATACCAGCAATTCTCCACTTCCATCATCCTATTATCATGGAAGAAAATTGCCCCATCAGGTCATCCAACTCAAAATCTCACTATAACTTTGGTTATTATCTACAGAATCCAATTTACCACTCATTTATCTTTTTGTAATCTTAAACTGAAGAATTGATTAAAAACTGCCTGCTGGGAAAAAAAAGGTACAAGGGAACTAGATAGGTTTTGCAGATAGCAAACTGGATGTTAGTTTGGTTTTCAATGGTTTCTATTCTAGAAGCATTGCTAGGGAAGGTGTAGACTAAAAGTTTAGTACAAAAATAACGTCACTTATTTAACATTGTTTATGTAATTATGATTAAACTAACAGTATTGGTCTTTGTTATGGTGGTAGTGGGACAATAATTTGTTTAATGATACAACTCAAATTGGTATTATAATAATAGGGCGGAACAACCATTCGTCAATCATCTTCTCTAATTCGTCTCTCCTTTTGTCTGTTATCTGCAGGGAAACCTCAAGGAAATGAGCCTTCTCTTTCTTTACTCATATTCTGCTACTCAAGAAAGTTACTTTTTGGCTCCAGTCCAATGATACAAGCAAAATTTTCAACATTGTGAAGAATTGCTTCTATTAAGTTTGTAGTTTTACTGCTTATTTTATTATGAGATTGTACATTGTAAACACAATTACCAATTAACCCCACACAGTTATCTCCCCATCTAATTCTTTTCTTTTAGGGATCTTTCAAAATTAACTGCGTTTTCTTAATGTTTTAAAAAAACGGCACATATTTCAATAGATATTTTTGCTTTGTTGGCTATCTTCCAGTAAATTCAAACATGGATATCCAGTGAGAGACCAATAAGTTTAACTCACATTGTGATTACCTATTAAATTGATTGTAAGACGGAGAATACAAATCATATAACTGATATGAAGTGGTTGCTATTTGATTAACCTTTTTGCTTTCACAAAGTATAAAGAGTCATCCGTATACATACAATTACTCCGTACTACTTACCATCTGTAAAACCATGCATGAATGGCTGCTATGAGGAACTCACTTGAAAGAGGAAAATGAGTATTCAGCGTCTATCCTTCAATCAAGCACTACTTTTTTTATAACCTTTCGGTCCAACTTGCGCGCACCTTGACTAATATCAAGAAGAAATCACCTAGTATTTTATCTCTATTGGGATTTAAACCTGAAACCTAATCAAGCACTACTTTTTACAGAAATTAGCAACTTTACATGAATTTTCACTCTCTCATTCTCACTTGGATATGCCTGTTTTTATGGAGAGCTAAATTTGAAATGAGAAAAGCTATTCACATGTTCAACTTTCTGAAAATCATTTCTACTACAACAAATTCAAATCTTATAAGACAGCAAATAGTAGAGTATCTGTTTTGAGTATCCTGACTATTTTCAGTCACTTATCACTCTCAATACGATTCTAGTCCTTGTTTCTCCACCCATAGTCACATTCTTTACCCCCAACACCTTAGACTTCCGAAATAATTCCACCACTTTCTCCACCTCTTCTCCGCCACACTCTTCCACAGCCACCACACACGCGCCACCAACTCTCACCGTTCTCTCCATTTCCGCCACATATCTATCCGAAAACAATGCCCGATCCAAATACGCACTAAACCCGAGATCAAACGCATTATCAAAAAAAGGCAAATTATGCGGATCCGCACGCCTGACAAGCGGCGGGGAGTCCACGAGCTCCACACCAGTAATGTCACGAAGGCCCATTTCTTTTAGGGCCATAACAGCTTGACCAGGTCCAGCAGATACCACAAGGGCCCGTGAATGTTTAGTAAAGAGATTCTTATCCTGGAGAGACTGAAATTGCGTTTTAAAAGAAACAACTGTTTGAATCCAGGCTTTTGTGGACCATAAACGACGGTTGTGTTTCTTTATGGAGGTGTAAGTCCTGTGGGCGAAATCGCATGTGGATTTAGGGAAACGGTGGTGGGGCTTAGGTTTGGTGAGATTTGGATTAACGCAGGTTTCAGGGGTTCGAATGAAAAGCACGAAAATGATAAAGGTGGCTGTGATGATGAAGGCTAGAGACAGCCTGTTAAGGAAGTGTTGGACGTATCTATCCATTGTTGTAGTTCTGCATGCATTTGGATCTCACTGCATGATGAGAGTAGACGCTTAGGAAAGAAAAGCTATCCCAGAGATTTCCTTCTGTTGGGAAATGTTAAAGATTATAGTCTAGAAAAAAAAAAGAGATTAATTTCACATAGGGTCATTCAATTTTTAGTTTATTGCAGTAAAATAAACTAAGTTCAAATTTTGAGAGCCATATAAGAAATTTTTATAAGTACTTTTTGTTGGAATTTTTGGGGTTGAATGAGAATGAGAAAATGTATTTTTTGGAGTACACCAAAAAGGCACCTTTCCGATTACAACTCTCCATCTCACCCTTTCGTTATCTATAAATTCAGAGATATTACCTAAAATTTTAGAAATAGAAATCTGAAATTTACATTACCGCTATTTCATAATAGTTTTCGTTCAATCCTGAAATTAGTCCATTAACCTTAGTAACTGTGAGGGGATTAGATTTCTTAAGGACGCACAAGAAATTTATGGGCTCGAAAATATTGTGATTCTTCCACTTTTCTGTCAACGTTTTTTTTTTTTTTTGGATTCTTAAAATAGAAATTGACTTTGTTAAATTACTGTTTTGAACACAGACAGATAACACTTTTTATGTAATTTCTAAATATATAAGATATTTTTTAAAAAACTTAAAAAATTGTATGTCTTAATTCACTGTCAAAATAAATTAGTTTGACTCTTGAAATCTGAATTGTATCACATAAGTTGGGACAAAAGGAGATACTTCCTTCGTCCCAATTGAAGTATCTTAATTTGACTTGGCATAGAATTTAAAAATAAATGGAGACTTTTGAATTTTGTGATCTAAAATTAAGAATGTGTGGGTCTTTTAAATTTTATGGTTTTAAACTTGTCTTGAAACTGAAAAATTTATTAAATATAATAAGAGATACTCTTTTTGGAAAGATAAAAAAAAATATAAGACATTTAAATTGGGAAAGGAGTAATATTTAAGAAGATCAAATTGCCAAAGCGGCTACAGAACTATTGACCGGTGACATCCGTTTAATATACAAATTTCTTGAGCGTGGAAACTGGAATCTGGACAAATGTCCGATTTATTTTGCGTTTTTTTTTAGTTCTGGCAATTTAAAACATCATCTATATCATTGTCTGCACAGCATAATACTCGTATATTCGGGGCATCACTGTTTGTCGGTTTAATATATATGCTTAATTGACATTCTTGATTATTATTATTTTCAGTATGCAATGCTCACTATTCCATCATTTGTCAATTTAGCAAATCTTACTTTAACAATTTAATTTTAAGGGCGTTTAAGTATTTTTTAAACAAATTTCAAGTGAATTTTGTTCAATCCGCCATTGCTCAAACCAATCTTACAATGGGTGTCTAGAACACTCACCGTCACATCAGCTACACGTTAGCATTATGTCAGCCCCACATCAACAATCGATTAAATTTTAATATTTTACTCTTTTCTCTATTTTTTTTATATTTTTATTCATCTTTTTCCTTTTTTAAAAGTCACAATTCGATTTTTTTTAAAGAAATCTTTTCAACTCTTCAATTCAAAGCTTATTATATTTATAGTCGTCTAAACATGTTTTATTACTTTAAAAATCTATAACAGTACCAAAACATACTAAAAATTCTGATAAATTTAATTTATCTTCTGAGCTATTAAATAATTGTCATCAGTTATTAATGAAGACTATTTCGTTTTTTTTTTTAGTTTTTGTTTGCCTCTTTAATTTCCTTCTGACTTTTCAACGAGAGCTAATGGTGTCTTTTTCTCTTTCCCATTTCCATTTACTTCCTCTTCGTCGCCTGTGACATAATATGACGGCCGGCGGCGGCGGAGATCATCGGGGCGGTTGCCGACTTGGAAAGAGAGGGAAACAATAAGAGAAGAAGAGGCGCCAAAATATTTACTGGGGAGAGCTAATGCCTAATGGTGTATATATTTTGGGGAATTGTTTAGTCTAAAAATATATATGAATATATCAAGAAGAAAATATTAAGAGTTTTAATTATATGTTGGCCATTAAAAAAATTATACATGATATGTGTATTATTTTATCAGTTTTTTTTCTCATTTATTTTTAGAGAAATTAAGGGAATATTTAATTCACTTTCGACAAAAATAAGGGATAGCCCGTAAAATTATAATATAAGTAAATTTTGAGGACAAGTTAAAGGGGTGATTTGATGTATTTTCACTTTAGGAAATCAAAGCCTATCCTATATATCGTCCTCTTGCTCACCCTGCCAACAATTTCATTCGTTTGGGTTGGAGAACCAAATATTAAGAAAAGAAATTGTTAGTACATTATTGTAGTTGCGGAGAACCGCACAAGAACTTTACAAGGAGTCTATAAAAGAAGGGGATTAGATGCTATTAGGTAGGGGTGAGCACGGGTACAGGGTACCCAGATATCCGATCGGAACCGACACTAACGGGTAGATTCCGGGTAGATATATTATAATAACGGGTAGAGTCCGGGTAGTAAAATTAGGAACCGATCAATGTCGGGTCCGGTTCCTGCTCAAACAAATAGAGACAGTGGTACCGGAATTCTAACCGATACCCGGAACCTATAAAATATTAAATATTTTTACTTTTTTTAGAAACATTTGGACCACTTTTAACTTTATCCAAAATTGTTTGTTGCACGCCTACACATTGATTTTCCCATAGTATCATCAATGGAGCAATATAAGTAGTGAGTTCGTGTACCTTATTCTTAGATTTCCTCTTTCACCATTCTTCAAGTAGTCCTCTGATTGGTATATTATGATGTTTAAAGCCTAGAGGAGCTCCAATTCTGTTCCACGGGTGGTGTGTAATCTTACCTTCAACAAAGTTGTGTTGAGGTATTTTATCTTATGGTGAGGTACAACAAATTCAATATTTGAAACCTTGTATATCAAATTTGCCCACAACCTGTTTGAAAGATAACTTGTTGTGTAATAATCTCCAAGTAAGGTAGGTGATCTTAAATGTGACAGCATTGTGTCAAATTTTATCAATCAAATGTGTTTTTTGTTTATGTCTTGTGATAACAGTCCAGACAGATTTGTTAGAGAACTGCCCATTATCAATGACCTTTCATACTGCATAGTCCTTGGTGTTTACATCTCCAATTCCAATAGAGCAATCTGGTCAGGTATGGTATTGTATAGTTTCTGAATGTTCCACCTGTTGTTGTTCATGAAATCTTTCACCTTACTCTTTTGCCTATTTCCTATCAAATGATGAGGACAGATATGAGCTAAAGGACACCTTCCTGTCCAGTCATCCCACCAAAAATTACAGTCTCCAGAGTTGATTTTTCACTTTTGTTTCTTGCCCATAAAAGATGTTTTCAGGCTTGAGAATCATCAGGGGCTCACTTCTTAGCAACATGATGTTTCCTGATGCAGTACTTTGCCTTTAAGATATCAGTCCACAAAGAGTACTAAAAACTCCGATTGCAGGCTAAAAAACTATTTGATAAAATTATTTTAGAACTCTTTTTTATTCTCATAGGCTTAAAAATTGTTGCTTAATTTGTGTTTTTTATTTACAGGGTACCCGGGAACCTACCCGGACCCGCAGGGTCCGAGTAGGTTCCGGGTAATGATTGCTACGGGTAGGTTCCGGATAGTAAATTTAGGAACCGATCTTTTACCGGGTAGGGTCCGGGTAGTTAAAAAATGTTAGGGTACCCGGACCCGCTCACCCCTACTATTAGGCAATGAATTAATAATGAAAAAATTAATTCACATTAGAATGGGTTAGATGCTATAAGGCAATGAATTAAGAAGGAAAAAATTAATTCACATTTAATGGATATACTAAATCAATGATACATGAGTGTATATATATACGTTCTTAACTGTTAAAAAAGTTGTGAATAATATTTCAAAAAGAAATGTCCCTAGTTGGTTAGAAAAAGCTCTCTTGTTCAGAGTCATATTTTGGCAATACTTTTGACATTTTAAGCCTATTACAAATATGTCCAAATATATCAGGTAATGTCACAACCACTACCTCAGGCAAACAAATAGACAGACTAAGAAAATATATAATTCTCAAAGTAAAAAAGCCAAGCTGACTATAAAGTATAAACAACTTGTGACTAGCTCAGCTTCCTAGTTGGACAAAGTAAATTTTGGTCTTATGGAGTGAACTCAATCTACTGATGGAGAGTTCAAGATGTCATCAAATTTGGCCTGGGCAGTATCTGATGTTCCCACCATCTCCAGTGTGTTATCATAAGCACTGACTGCAGACAAGCATCTAGTCCCAAGTCTGGCATATGCTGCTCATTCAAAAATTCACAAAATATGAGAAAGTTTATCAAGATCATTTAAAATGTCAATGTAAATCTGCTTCATGGTAACCCAATAGTTGGATTATTTGTATAAGGAAAGCACACAAATTGCATATCATTATGGAAAGATGAAAAGAGAAAAAGAAAGACTCCTGCCTTTATGTTACATAAATAATTTAAACGGAGCCATGGAGCAACTATCCTAAAGATTCTGATTGGCTTTTCGTTATCAGGGTTCAGCTTTGAGATATCTAATCTTGATTACGAAAAGAAAGCATTTAAAGGATATTGGTGAGGTCAAAACTATCTTAGACAAGATAATCATTGGTAGAAACAGCTACCTTCAGCAGATACTAGTTACTATAAACACAAAGCCCTATTCAAATATCGCAATTTTTCAAATCAAAGAGATTGATGGTTCTCATATCGAAACTTTCATCAGTGATCATATCAAATACATGACATGCTCTTTATCAAAAAAAAAAAAAACAGCATTCTCATTAGATACTTCCTAGAACAGACACGACTTCAGCATAAGGAAAAAAGGACTTGTGACAAGGCTGATCAGTGTTGTCAAAGGCGAAAAACCCAGAAACACTGGTAGTGTCTGTTGGGATATAAACCGCAAATCGCAATTAAAGTGAGCGTCTTGGTGAAGAAAGGCGCAAATTAGGAGAAAAGTTATGTAACGGAAAGTCCAAGAAAGTGAAGTAACTACAATTAAAAGAAATATATAGAGTAGAAATGGTGTTAGTTACTGCTTCTTTTTTCAGAATGCTTTATCATGGCTTATTCGCTTTTGTTACTCTCATTTTCATACTGCTTTAAATTTCTTATCCGGGTCTGACCGTTTCTCTTGCTTTCTCTTGCTCTTGCTTTTGCTTGTGCTTATGTTTTTTCTTGAGCCGAGGGTCTTTCGGAAAGAGCCTCTCTACTTACCAAGGTAGAGGTAAGGTCTGCGTACACTCTACCCTCCCCAGACCCCACGTTGTGTGATTTCACTGGGTATGTTGTTGTTGTTGTTGTTGCAAACGCAAAGACGCAAGTTTAAGTTTCTACTTTAGACTGGTCAATATCTATCTTATTCTGAATTTTTAACTTCCTGCCTCAGCACCAAGTAATGGCATATTCATCCATAATGTTCCCTTAACAATTGATATATTATATCGCTAGCTCTATTTACCTTTAGTGTTTCCTTCTTTAGAACAAAGCCCGGTGGCATTGACTTAGTGCTTGCACCAAAGCACCACTTAGGCGAGACAAAATCACTAGCCGTGTTGCACTGAGCTTCAGGGCTTAAGCGGCCCTTGAATGGTCTTTCAACAAGACTGAAGCTAATAGCATAAGTCCTTTGTATCCCTAGCTAGTTTAGCTTGAAATCACATGCCATGAAATTATAGTTCAAAATGCAACATGCTGCAGAACAGTTTCGATTCCCTTCCACTGACAACAACAACCCATAACTAAAAGCATCAAAGCTAAAAGAACAATAATTCTATGGCAAAGCTACTTTACCATCTCGGTCCTCCAAGCTGTCATAAGTTTCTGAAAGCAAAGTCAGATGCCGAAAGAATTGCATTCAAATCCCTCGGGTTATCTTGTATCTTTTGAGGAGTTCACTGTGCCTTTCCATTTCATCATCAATCTGCAACTACTCATTCCTGATCAAGAACAATTCGCGAATCTAAAGCTAAAGCCTTTTAAAGTAAAACACAGACTTCTCATTTTCAACCTTCAATGGAAATATGCATTAACAGAAATTCAACATACCTTCCCAAGTTTTCTAGTCAAGCTAATCATTTTTTCCTTCATTTGAGAATCAGCTTCTGCATCAGCTCGAGTTTGACACCTACTGTAAAATCTATCCCTGTACTTTCTCCATTCTTCTCTAAAAACCATATATTTTCTCCAATCTTTTGACTTGGGTTTTTCATTTAGGAATAAATCAATCATTTTATCACAAAACCGAGTAATTGTATACCCTTCAGCAACTTCAACATCAGCTTCTCCCTCTACTGCCGCAGTAGATACACCACTGAACAACACCTCTAAACAAGAACCATAGAAAGTATATTAATCAAGAAAAGTGAGAAAAAAAAGATAGCAATACAGGAAAATATGACAAACTGTTTCTGAGTCAACACATTCACAGCAAAATTGAAAATATCACTCCCTGTAAAAATACCAGGAATAATTTCCAAACTGTCCATACACTTGTCAAAAGTGAGCTCTACGCTGCATGAGAGGTAGATGTGCTTTTATTCAATGTCTCAACTAGAGAGTGTATATCCTCTTTTAGAGTTGATGCACCATGTTTTGTCTTGAACTTTTTCACCTGACTGCTAGTGCCACTTGCCCACTTCCATTTCTTGACTTTCGCTTTTTCGATGATGGCTCTGGAAACCTAATGAAATCTATATTCCGGATATCATCATTCTCATCACTTCTTTCATCATTATGATGACTAAATTGGTGCCCCTCATTATCACTAACATAATTTGTTCCTTCATCATCATCCAATCCATTTTCAGATAGTTGTTCTTGAGTTGTTGCTCGTGGACTCTCTCCAGTGGCAATAATATCGGTAAATAATGCATCATACCAGAACCATACAAGGGAGAGATCTTTGTTCCTAATTTTTTTGTATTTAGAATTCTCCTGTAAAAGAATTTAAAACTATTGTAAGAAAATAAATGATATTAACAATTAAAAGAATTAAAAAAGAGTATAGAGAAGCACAATCGATGTACCTTTTCGCTGCCACCAATCATCATCTGCAAGAACTGTTTTTCTTGCTTCATCCCATCCTAAACCTGTCTCTCCTTTCATAAACTGCTTAAAAAGAGTCCAAACGGCTTTCATGTGATCCCAATGATTTATCATTAGTTTTTTATTATATTTTCTTCCTGTCTTCTTGCTGAACTCATTTACCATATTCTTCCATCCAGCCTTGGACAAATATGTATTTGGCCTATTTCTTTATCTAATCTCTCCCGCACACAATTCAATGAAATTAATATGAGAATAATTGTCCCACTTAGCTTTATCCGTCCAAAAGTATTTTCCGAGTAAATAAATTATTAAGCAAAAAGCTAAACTATTTTTATACCAAGTAATCATGTTTCTCATTGTTTTTTATGATTAACAATCAAGTTATGAAAACTGTACACATGAAACATGAATTGGTAATGTAAAAAAGACAGGGTACAAGTAACTAAGTTGAACTGATAGCATCAAAAATTACATTTAAGTTGATCTAATAAACAAATATGGTAAAAGTCTGACTCAGTTACGACCTACAATCCGGAGTTTTTCACTTCTAGACTCATTTCTGTAAGTCATACATAATATGAGAACTCCTTAAGGCAAAGCCAAGATTTCAGTCTGAGTTCCTAATTTGAGCTAAAGTTGATGTCCTTAATGTCGACGAGCTAGAATTAATGTCTGTCAGCTTCCATTCATAATCAGGTGTGCGTTGTGTATATCATTCAAAACCAGCTGACAGTCATATGTGCAGAGTTCTGAATATTCCAAGTAAGAAACCACCAAGAACATTTCTCAAGGCCAGTCCATGAAAAACAACCCTTCTTCAGATCCAAGCCATGCACCTTGGATCTGCTTTCCCACTCCTAGGAGACCTTCAGTTTTTGACCAGCGTACAACCGAGGGGATCGTATCCATGAATTTATCATCGAATAGCAATTCACCAGATTTGATACTCCATAGCCGCAAATGACAGTCCTCTCCACCTGACATGATAATTGTCTCTGATGGGTCAACTCCAAGCTGTATCCGACTATGAGAATTTTTATTTCCCTCATAAGATTGAATTGGACCCCTCATTAGACGACGATCATAAAGCTTTATCGATCCATCCATAGAGCTTGCCAGGAAACATTGATCATAAAGTCTCAAAGATGCCAAACAACACACAGATGAAGGCATAGATATTGTGTTCTGGTGGTACATCTTCCCTTTGATCTGGAAGGAATCTCTAGCAGAGCTTTTAAACCTACTAGAAGGTCCATCAGGATGGCACGGAATTCTATTATGAGGAAGTCTACCAGAAAAATCTCCTGGTTTTTGACGGGTGTCGATGGCCAAAATTGTTCCATTTCTTAGCCCACATAAAACAATATTTTCTGAATTGTCAAATTGTATGGAGAAAATGTCGCTTTTAGACCGACAAACCCAGGATTCCACTCCTGTTTCTATGTCCAACATCGCAGCTCCTCTATTGGTGCCTATTACTGCTTGTTTCTGATCATGACTACAATCTGCTGTCCAAATTGTATATTCAAATGAAGTAATCACAGAAATTCTACTTCTAAGAGTTGGTATACTTGAATTAAGATCTAGTGGTTCACTGAGGTTCAGAATGTTGACTGTTCCACCAGATGATTCAGCTCCCAGAGTAGTTATCAGAACATGCTTTAAAGAAGCACCAGGGTGTTTTTGGGACATCTTTATACAAGATATATTCGATGGCATATGTACAAAAGCTCCTGGAGGTCTCCATACATGTCCTGGTGAGTCACAGTACCCTTCTCGGTATCCGGATTTGAGAGGCCAAACACGATCTGGCAAGCATTCTACCCCTTGATTAAATTCTTGTCCAACCTTTCCGACTTCAAATAGACATGACAACGAGCCATTCATGCCACCTGTCAACAGAATATCAGTTTCCAACAGGCCCTCTGGCATGTTTAGATCAACAGTCAAGTGCTCCAAAGCACTGTCAACAACTCTTTGAGTCCGATCATACTTCCAAATCAGAGGGTATGATGCTTGTTTCTTCAGGAATTCCGTTTGAAAATTTAGTTTCCCTTTTCTTGATGCAATGACTTTACCACACACCTCTCTAACGTGTAGTAACTTATTGTTGATCCTTGATTTCATGCATTTCCCTTTGTCTCTCTCCTTAGGTGGAGGCGATTTTCGTTTCTTAGAAGTGCCAGGAATTGGACCCTTAATAGGGAAATATCTGTTCTTCTCTTCATCATAGTAAAATCCAGGAAGCTCTTTCGGCATCTCTTATACTTTGCACCAAAATAAACCAATCCAAAGAGTAATGAGTTATTCAGCTCTGCCCCAAAAGATGTCTAATTTTGAAATAGCAATGCGGAAACTATCACATTATATAACTTTAAGCTGAAACACGTTTGATAATTGAAGTCCACTGTATTTTTTTTAAAAAAAACTTCAACTACACGAGATGTTGAATATTGTATGTTGTACATATGTCTTAATTAACATAAAGGATTAAGGTGATTTCCTCATAATATCTCAGATTCATTCAAGTTGTCCTCAAACTCCTTATAAACTAAACCCCAAGGTAAGACATATTTTCTTTAAAAAAAAAAAAAGGAAAGCAGAAAAGACATGTTAAGATGTTCTTTCTCAACGTGTAACTGAACAAAAAAGAGTGATTTATAAATAAGATGAAATGAGAAAAAGCTTTCTTACATGATTTTGACGTAGAAAAGCTTTGGGAAGTTGGTTGGTTCTTGATGGTGGTGGCCGCAGAGTTGTTGGATTTCAGAGGAATCGTATGAAAGATTGAAGTTAGGGAGAGGGTTAGGGGTTTTATTTGAGAAATAATTATATTAGGGGTAGAATAGTAAATTTGTTAGTCAAATAAAAAGTGCTTATTATAATCTGGGAAAAAATAAATTGGGAGAGACCAACTAAGATGTTACTTGACTTTTTTAAAATAGCTAATAAGCCGTAAGTTAAAAGTTATAATTGCTCCTATCGAACTTTTGACTTTTAGTGTTTTTTTTACTTAAAAATAAGTGCTTAAAAATACATTTTTATCTTTTTCCAAACACCTCGAAAAGAACTTAAAAGTCGAAAAACACTTAAAATAAGTCAATCTAAATACCCTCTATTTATGACTTATTTTGACTTATAAGCACTTGACTTAGAAACACTTTTATTTTTTACCAAAAGCAAAGATAAATCAAAGAATGCTTACAACGTGGGTTACCGGCTTACAAGCTTAGTCAAACACCCTCTTATTCTTATAGTTATAGAATATTTACTTAGGGCCCGGTTTGAACACGATATGAAATAAGTGATTTGAAATTGAATTTTTGTTTGGATATGCAATTTGAATTTCTTAAGTTTATTTCTCTCATAAATATAAAAATTCCACCCCACAAATTGTGAAAATCATAAAAACTTCTTCAATTCTTATACAATATTACTCCTACTAAATGAGCAAATCATAGTTTATAACAATGTTAATACAATACTATAAGACCTTTTGTAAAAATACAACATCTATTAATCAAATTTCAGTTCAATAAAAAGTAAAAGTGAACATGAGTTGTAGAAGAAAAATTTGTTGGTAAATAATTGGTAAGAGTAAATTTGTTATAAATATACTACCAACTTGCACATCTTTTGATATAGATGGTTAGTAAATATATCTATCAACTTATGGATCTTATTTTTTAAATTATAAACTTATGGGTCAAGTTTTATATTTAAAAAAAAATCGTGATTTGGAATCTCAAATCACGCCTTTTCGGAGAATTTGTGATTTGAAATCATAATATGAAGTTGAAGTTGAATTTTTATGTAAATTTCATAAACAAACGCTGATTTAAAATCAAAATATGATATTATAATATCATATCTCATGGCCAAATACCTACAAAAAATGTGTATATTCTTTAAGGTCCATGCACATTTTTATTTTAAGTACCCGCTCGATCATAAAATAAAAAATTATTGAAAAATAGAAGGATAGTAATGTATTTGTGTTGAATTAATCTTGTTTTTTTATTTATTATAGCAGGAGTAAGAGTGATGATCATGCGTTTCAGTCTGGTTTGTGTATTACTCGTTCAATTTATCAATTTTTAATTTGTAAACACGCTAAATTAATAACCGAATCAATAAAATATTTATTTTGGTTTTTGGTTAATTAATTTAGGATCCTTAACGATTTAATTTTAAATTTAACCAAAAATTTAGTTGCTTTCTCTTATTTTTATTTATTCATATATACATTACCTTTTTCTTCGTATCGTTTCCATTTTGGAACTTACAAATTCGCTTTTGGTAAACAAGTTGATTATTTGTGTTAACGCACCACACTATGGAAAAAAAGAAAAATCAAGGCCTTATAAAAGGGAAAGACAACTCCAACCCCACCCCCCCCCCACCCCCCAAAAAAAAACTCTAAAAGGGTTTAGAAGGGTTGTAGCTAGTCTAAGGTAAACGACGGCGCATAGGCATGTCTTATCTACTGACAAGAAAGAAAATCAAGATTCAGTAATCAGCCATTGTTAGAGTTTTGTCTCAGCTCCCTTGAGCAAGCAATAGTGAATGATGGCCACCACAAACTCTTTTTCACACCCCCTTTTCACCTTCCAGTGTTGTATTACCCTTACCTTCTCCCAAATCCTGCTTTTAGAGAATTCCAAGAAATCATCATCAAGAACACCAACAAGAACAAGTGCCAAAACCCCAACAACTAGTACTTTTCCATGACTTCTTTACTTTTGTTAATTCTTATCTGACATTCTTTATCATGCGTTCCCTTGAGCCGAGGTCTTTCGGAAACAGCAACGTACACTCTACCTCCCCAGACTCACTTGTGGGACACTGAGTATGTTGTTGTTGTTGTACTTTTCTTGATGAGTAATTTCTTTTTCTTTTTTGTGGTTCTTGTTTAGAGGTGTTGCCCAGTGGTGTATCCACTGCAGCGGTAGAGGGAGAAGCTGATGTTGAATGTGCTGAAGGGTATACAATTACTCAGTTTTGTGATAAAATGATTGATTTATTCCTTAATGAAAAACCCAAGTCAAAAGATTGGAGAAAATACTTGGTTTTTAGAGAAGAACGGAGAAAGTAACAGGGATAGATTTTGCGGGAATAGTTGAAGCCATACCCAATCGAAAAAGGATGTTACAATAGGTGTCAAACTCGAGCCGATGCAGAAGCTGAAACTCAAATGAAGGAAAAGTTAATTAACTTGGCTAGAAAAGTTAGGAAGGTATGTTGAATTTCTTTTAATGCATATTTCAATTGATGGTTGAAAATGGAAAGTAAGTGTTTTTACTTTGGAAAGGCTTTACCTTTGATATTTGTGTGGTTTAACTTCGGAATGGTTTTAGCTTTATATGTTTGCGATTGTTCTTGATCAGGAATGAGTCATTGCAGATTGATGATGAAATGGAAAAGCATAGTGAACTTCTCAAAGAGATACAAGATAACCCGAGGGATTTGAATGCAATTGTTACTAAGAGGCGCAAGGATTTTAGTGGTGAATTCTTTCGGCATCTGACTTTGCTTTCAGAAACTTATGACAGCTTGGAGGACCGAGACGGTAAATTGGCTTTGCACGTGGCGTTATTGTTCTTTTAGCTTTGATGGTTTTAGTTATGGGTTGTTGTTGGCAATCTAAGGGAATCAAAACTGTTCTGCAGCATGTTGCATTTTGAACTTTTAAAAAAAAAAATGGTACTGTTAAAAGGTACAAAGAAATACACAGCATTTTGGAAAAATAAAATGAACTATAATTTCATGGCATATGAGTTCAACCTAAAGCAGCTAGGGATGCCAATGGGATTTGTTCTAAACAAGGAAACACTAAAGATAAATATAGCTAGCAATAGTTAAGGGAACATTATGGATGAATATGCCATTACTCGGAGCTAAGGTAGGAAGTTAGAAATTCGGAATAAGATAGATATTGACCAGTCTAAATTAGAAACTTAAACTCGTGTCTTTGCACTTGAAGTATACATTTAAAATTGTTTTTGAACTTAACTTACATCATTTCTACTTTATATATTCATTTTAGTTGTAGTTACTTCACTTTCTTGGACTTCTCGTTACATATATTTTTAACTTTTTTTTACCTCATTTGCGCGTTTCTTCACCAAGATGCTCACTTCAATTGCAATGCGGTTTAATCCCAAAAAGACACTTTCAGTGTTTCTGGGTTTTTCGCCTTGACAACACTTGTCAGCGTGACACAAGTCCTTTTTTCTTTACTCTTATGCTGAAGTTATGTGTGTTCTAGGAAGTATCTAATGAGCATGCCATTTATTTATCTTGTTTGATAAAGAGCATGTCATGTATTTGATATGATCACTGATGAAAGTTTTTGTCACGACCCGACCCGACGGGCCGCGACTAACTGCCCTAATGACGTCATTATACTAACCTGTCACACATAATCCAACTAACACTTAGTGAGTCTGAAATCCGGCAGCATAACGCCGCAATAGCAACTTATGCCAGGGCAGGCAAGCCGACGAGGCTGCCTTTACCCAAGATTGTACCTGTCTCCTGAGGAGTCACAACTCTCCAATATAACATAACAAGCAAGCCGACAAGGCTGCCACCAGATAGTAACGTATATACATGAGAACACCCCAAAGAGAATACAATAACATGACCAGACCAAAACAGAGTCATAACCCTTACACACGTACAACCCACCACCGTCTCTGCACCTCTATAAGAAGAATAACGACATATGGCGACAGGGGCCCCGTCGTGCCCTAAATCTGAACATAAGTCTAAAAGAGATTCGGTACCAAAATGACAAAGCTATTTGGATCAAAGAAGCTTTCCAACTTTCTTGAGTAGGAACCTAGGCACGAGGTTCACTAAATCGAAAACATGTACTGCGGGCATGAAACGCCTTCAAGGAAAGGGGGTCGATGCAAATAATGTCTTGAGTATGTAAAACATGAAGTCGTAAAAGAGACCATAATTAGCCAATGAAATGTAAGATCGGTATAAAAATAAGGATTCAAATCCAAGCGTGCCATAAACCATAAAAGTCGGTTGTGCCTTATAAAAATGAGAGTCAAGTCAAGAAAACATGAAGGCATGTCCATAAACATATATATACCAGAACGTAACCCGGCCCACTAATGCGGGACTCGGTGGAATCATATCATAACCTGGCCCATGCTTTGGGACTCGGTAAAATCATCTCTCATCTATGGATCCATCCTACGTAACCCGGCCCTCTAGTGAGGGTCTCATTGAACAATGCAAGGGTGCACGCAGTCGTAACCCGGCCAGGGACTCGGTGAGGTGAAGTAGTAACACTTAGCACGCAGTAGATATCGTGAGTAACCATATGCAAGTAAAAATTATCATCGACTCTCAATAAAATCATTGTAATAATGTCATAATAAACTCTTTGCTTTGAAAAATCATAGGCACTTCTCATAACAATCCTCATTAGGAATTAAAGCGTATAAGAATTAAGTACGTCCACCGTACTTTCATTAAATCATGCCAAAAAGAAAGGAGTAAGAGTTTCACATACCTCTTAGACGAACTAATCAACTCTATATTAGAGTACGTCTCGATTTAGAACTTCAACCTATAATAATGGTAATACGTTCGTCAATTCTATGATCGCTAGCATACTTTATATCGAATAACGACTTCTTATTTTATAAAAATTCGGGCAGCACTTCCCCTGTTTATACATGTTTCCACAACTTCCAAACGAGGCTAATAACATCAATAAACAAGCACCAATTAAGGGCACAACCAAGACAACAATAAAGGGAATTTACACACCCACTTCTCATGTAAATTTAGCCTCTTAATCCACCTTAAAAACAGCCCACAGAACAACCCATGTTTCAACAACAACGAGGGTAGAATGTGAAGCCTTTCTATGCCTTTCCACACCCTTATTCCTTTAGGACTTACCTTAGAAATTACCACACTTAAACATGCATAATGGTGACTAAATTTTCAGAATTATAACACCGCAAAACAGCCCCTAAAACAGTCCATATACATCACAACATGTCCAACAATTTCATGCAAGTTTTTGGCCACAACATGTCATAATTCCATAACTCTTATCTTAATTCCTATAATCCAATTTCGGATTTTAATACTTCCATATAACTAATTCCAACTAAATCTCCATGTTTCCTTTCAATTTCATCATGCAATTAGTGATAATAATAACAACAATCACCAACGAATCCAACAACACCAAAATCTGTCCCAAATTGGCAACTAGCTCAAAATGGTCACATGCAATGCTTAAATTCCAATTCTTCCTTAACACAAATTCATTACCTTAATTATAACAACATGCATTCCAATTATATCATAGAAAGAAGAATTTTTATACCTCAAATTCGTCAAAACAGTCCGCAAAATTTCTGCCACTGTTTTGTCCGAAAATCCCCACTGTTTTGTAATTTTCTCCTCCTTCTTGTTCACTTCTTCAACCCCAATTGACATGCAAGTGTTCTACAATGTTAAGCCATCATCCCTACACGTTTTTCTTCCAAAATTTTATCCCAAAAATCACAATTTTCTGGGCAATTTTCGGCCAAGCAGTGGCTGTTTTGCCACTGTTTTCGCCACGGTTTTTGGTGTTGTTTTGCTTCTAATTTTTGGTGAAGAATGTAGTCTAGGAAGAGAAGATAAAAACCTTAATTTTGGTTATGGGTGGAGGGTGATTTTCGGATTAATGTGGAGGAGAGTTATTTTTTTTTTTGTTAAGAGTAGAAGAAGATGAAGAGGTAATGTAAGTTTATAAGGAAAAAATCTGATTTTTCCTTTACACTTTGGCCCCTAAGTTCTTCAATTAGTAAATCTCAAACCCACTTCTTTTAATTCCCGAGAATTTCATAAGCCTCGTATCCTCAATGTCATAATTTTATAATACAATACTATTCCATAACGGGAATATACAATTATTGCTATAAGTATCCAACGTCACCCTTATTGTGACCAACATCTTTCCGGAATCACATCCTCTTGTATACTAATTTCCGGATTAGCATATATAAACATACTCTATATCCAAGATTCGAATCTTACCTCCTTAATTACGTCCTCTAATTATAGTCTTAAAATTACGAGGTGTAACAGTTTTGATATGAGAACCATCAATATCATTGATTTGAAAAATTGTGATATTTGAGTAGGGCTTTTGTTGCTTATAGTAACTGGTTTTTGACTGATGATAGCTGTTTCTACGAAAGATTACCTTGTCCCAGATAGTTTTGATCTCGCGAATATCCTTTAAATGCTTCTTCTTCATAATCAAGATTAGATATGTCAAAGCTGAACCCTGGAAATTAAAGCCAATCATAGTCTTTTGGATAGTTGCTCCACAGCTCCCTTTTAAATAATCTATGTAACATAATGGCAGGAGTCTTTCTTTTTGTCTTTTCATCTTTCTATACTGAAGTGTGATTTGTGTACTTTCCTTATCCAAATAATCCAACTATTGGGTTCAATCGGGAAGCAGATTTACATTACGTTTTAAATGATCTTGATACATTTGCTCATATTTTGTGAATTTTCGATTGAGCAGCATATGCCAGACTTGGGACTAGATGCTTGTCTGCAGTAAGTGCTTACGACAACACACTGGAGATTGTGGGAACATTAGATACTGCCCAGGCCAAATTTGATGACATTTTGAACTCTCCAATCAGTGGATGCAGCATGTGACAAGATTAAAAGCCTTGCCAAGAGTAAAGAACTTGACTCTTCTTTGGTGCTGCTGATAAATGGTGCTTGGACTTCAGCAAAAGAATCCTCTACAATGAGAAATGAGGTATGGACATTTGTAGTCCGTTTGATTTACAAACACAGAGAGTTGTCTTTTAATCTTTTTTTTGAAGAGATGCCGGATTTCATCATATGTTAAGGAACTTGTAACTTGTCCAAACAGTGTTATGGATTAGATATTATCGTAATGTTGCTGCTGTTCCATAAACTGTTCTGGATTTGCGTTGTGTGTTAGACTTGTCAGGAAGATGGACTCTTTCATATTACACATATAAAAGGTTTTAATATTTAATCATTTCTCACACATCCATTGATGTGCCAGGAAATTTATAGTTTGTGAGTTCAAGTTGTACCCTAATGAAATAGAGACAATTCACACTTGTCAAATTCAGGCTGTGCACTGTTAGGTTGTAACTGATTTAACTGTCCTAACCATATTACGGTACAAGATTATATTTGTTTTAAGCACTTTGAGATCCTTGAAATGTTTTTGTTTGTTACTGTGATGTTAAATGAGTAGCTTTAAATGATTGTTTTTGATGTTGGAATCTATGGATTGGTGGAGTATGTCCTTGTGGACTAGGCATGTCAATTTAGGTCTACCAGAGCATACCACATTCAAACATAAGTTGGGCGTAAAGGTGGCCAGTGGGCCGGGCCCGGGTCTGGCGGGGTCGGGGTCGGGGCGGGACGGGAGAAGGGGTCGGGGTCGGGGTCGGGGTCGTCGGGGTCTGGCGGGACTTGCTCCAGTCCCGTCCCGATCCCGATCCCGATCCCGTCGGTATAGGGTCGGGGCGGGCTCGGGCTCGGGGCGGGGTACGGCGGGTTTTCCTTTTTTTTTTTTTTTTTAAATAACATATGTATAAAAAAAACTCAATAAACAAAACAAGATAGTGTAATAAAAACATCCCAATGCTGTTTTTGTGCCTCTTATATTATTTAATAGACATGATTTTTTTGTAATACAAATACAATTGTCTAAAATCTAAATTGCAACTTTGTGGTGTTGTCCAAAAGTTGCAAATTACATAATAAAATTGCAATTAAAAAAATTACATTCTCAAAAACACATGTTCTAATTGCTTGATGATTTCATGTGGTTCTTTGGTTGGAATTGGTATTTGTTGGTCAAATTGATCCACGTCGCTTCCACTACCTTCGGTTAAGATTTCGTTGTAGTTTTCATCATCTTCTTCGTTGATCTCCGGTTGACCACATCTTCTCCGCTCCGCTCGTATCCAATCTCTGAATAATACTGCAATTTCCAAACTGTCTCCGGCTAATGAGTGTCTGTGGTCTCCTATTTGATATCTGCCTGCAGAAAAAGCGCTTCAGACCTTGATTGATGACGCAGAATGTTCAAAACATCTCGAGCCATCAATGAAAGTGTCGGAAAGGTCTTCTCATTCCCTCTAGTATTTGACAAGTCTTCCTGTCCATCTTCATTGATAACTTCTTGATACTGATGCAGAACCACGCAAAACAAAAATATCCAACTCGCTAATTTGGTTAGTAGTAGAGGTATGGCCGCACATTCTATTTTGAGGCTTTCAATACTAGCCATGAAACTTGACATGTCTTTTGTGAGGTTGTGTTGAAGATGAAGAAGATGGTATGGAAGCCGGTAAGTTACTAGCATTTTCTTGTTGATAAAATCTATATATATTTTTGCATTGGTGTTCTACGCTAGACAACACTTCTTCTTTAGTTTGTTCAATAGGTGGTGGGTGATTTAGATTTTTGGGGCTTGGAGGTGGTAGTACTTCTATACAATCGTAAATAGTTTCAATTAATGATTTAGTACCGTCTATTTAAATAGTAGGATTTAATACAGAACCAATAATATAAATAGAGGGAATATGAATAAAATATTTTTTTATTTTGACAAACATTTTTTTAATAGCTGCCTTATAAGCTGGTTTTTCCATATATTCACTAAGTAATAAAAATATTAGAGTTATATAAAATAACATAGTTGAAATAGTAGGATAATATATACTGGAAAATTCTTTTGTTGCTTGAAAAAATTTCTCTAAAAATACAATAAGTTCGGAAAATTTTTCCCAATATCAGCTGGCTTTTTATTATGAGAGTTAAAAAATAAAGTTATAGATAATTTATAGTCATAAGCAACAAGTAGTTGCTCGTATAAAGAATTCCACCTAGTGAATACTTCTTGTGGAATTTTTCTATAAGGTAGTCCACAATCGTGACAAGTTTTTTTATATTCTTTTCTACGTTGTACTTTATTACTTTTAAAAATAAAGTTTATAGCAAATTGTATTTTACTAAGAATGTCTTCAAAAAGTGATAGACCATCCTTTACAATTAAGTTATATAATGTAATAGTCATAATTTTATCGGTAATTCCGTAATAATCGCACACTTGATAAATATTTTCTGCAATAAAAGTACCAGTGTGCCTATCATCTATATATGTATACGCTAAAATACGTTTTTGCATAGACCATTTATAATCTATCCAATGAGAAGTTACAGTTAAATAATCATGGCCGTTAGTACTACGACCTATATCAGACGTGATAGATACTTTGCCATTAAAATGATATAATGAAAAACGTAAATATTGTTGATATTCATGTGCGAATTTAAATACATCTCTCTTAACAGTTGATCTAGGAAAACCGTTAAAAGCAGTATTATATATATCTCTAATGTAATGAATAAAACCGGGAGAAATTGTAGGATTATATTGATCTAGGAAAACCGTTTAGCAAACAATGTAGACTTGTAGAGAGATATATTGAGAAATTAGAGAGATTGTAGGAAGATTTGTGAGAAAGATGAAGAGAAAATGAGTTATTTATAGTTGAAAAATTGGGTTAAAGTGTAAATATAATAACTTATGGGTTAAAAATAAATATTAAGGGGTATGGGGGGTTGGGGGAGGGGGGGGCCTAAAATGGCCGTTGGCCAACGGCCATAATCTAAAATGGCCGTTGGTGCAACGGCCATATTTGCAAAGGGGGGAAAAGGGTGGGGTCGGGCTCGGGACGGGGTCGGGTCTAGCGGGCCTGGGGCGGGCTCGGGTCTGGCGGGACGAGACATCGTCCCGTCCCGAGTTCGAGTCCCGCCCCAGTTATTTTTTTTTTAGTGGGGTCGTGGCGGGACCGGGGCGGGCCGTCCAGGCCCACTGGCCAGCCCTAGTTGGTTGGGTTGGGTTGTAAACGGTTTTCAGCCCATCTTGTGATACGATCTGGCTTGTGGAAGACACGGATTCAAAAAACAAAAACGTGGAAACTAAAATAATAAAAAAATTGGGGATGAGAATAGAGGGATAGAAGCAAGACTCAAAGAGTAATGATTCTATGAGCAAACTTAGGTATATATGAAACCTAAATCCTTCCAATTGGAATCAACCCTAAGAACCTATACTATTTGATAATTCTCTTTTTACTTTCCATAGAGTCAGTGACATTGCTTATCTATTGTTATATGTGGATGACATTGTTCTTACTACTTCTACCACTATATTATTGCATTGCTCAAATCTGAATTTGCTATGACTGATTTGGGAAAGTTGAGTTATTTTTTGGGAATCTCAGTGACTAGATTTGCAGACTATATGTTTCTTTGCCAGAGTAAGTATGCAGAAGAGATCGTGCACAGAGCTAAGATGGACAACTACAAAATCATATCCACTCCGGTTGATTCTAAATCCAAACTTAGTGTCGTGGATGGTAATCCAGTGACAGATCCTACTCTGTATAGGAGTCTTGTAGGTGCACTTCAGTATCTCACTTTCACCAGGCCTGACATTGCTTATGCGGTTCAGCAGGTATGCTTGTTTATGCATGCCCCCAGGGAGCCTCATTTTACTGCCCTTAAACGTATCATTCGATATGTTAAGGACACACTTGATTATGGACTACACCTATATCCCTCCGCACCGAACACCCTATTATCATAAACAGATGCAGATTGGGCATGCTGTCCGGACACACGCCGTTCTACATCCGGCTACTGTGTGTTTTTGGGAGATAATCTCATATCTTAGTCTGCCAAGTGGCAAACCACATTATCCTGTTCGAGTGCAGAAGCTGAATATAGAGGAGTTGCTAATGTTGTTGCTGAGATCTGTTGGCTCCGAAACCTTCTTTTGGAGCTTCAGTGTCCTTTACGTAAAGCGTCTCTGGTATACTGTGATAACATATCTGCTATATACTTGTCTCACAATCCGGTTCAGCATAAGCATATTGAGATGGACATCCACTTTGTTCGTGAGAAGGTTGCTCTCGGATATGTTAGAGTATTGCATGTGCCTTCTTCATAGCAGTACGCGGATATCTTCACGAAGGGCCTCCCGAGACAGTTGTTCATTGACTTCAGATCCAGTCTCGCGTTCGGCCTCCACTCGCTCCGACTGAGGGAGTGTATTAACGTGTACAATAATCCCTACCCATAATTAGAATATATCTCATATATTGTGTAAATATTTAGTGATGTATAATTATGGTAAACTAGGATTCTTATTGAATTAGGGTTCTACATTGTACACTATATATATTGGTATTAATGAGAAAGACTCCTCAAGGGAGATTAATACTATCTTACAGTTGTCACCTTTACTTCTTGCTGTTTGAAACTGTCAGCTTTATTGAACTTTATTTATTCTCCTGAAATTCATGTTTTGACTGCAGGAACTCCAACAAATCAAAGAGAATGAGTGACTCTACATTGCAAAAGGAGTTGATCGGCATCAACAAGGCTGGTGAGACGCATACTCTTGCTGAGTTAGTTGGAAAAGAGTGGTTGTTGTTGGATTCTCGCTGGTCCCTCCAATTTCAAACTTGCAGCGGCAATGACGGTTACCTTTTGGCGTTGGTTGGTGGTTCTAGGAATGTGAGTGTTCATCCACTACTCCTTTCAATTTTTTTCTTAAAACTGGGTAGATTCATAAACATGCTCATTAAAAGAGTTTAAAAAAAAATGCTCATTAAATGCCTAAGATTACCACTCTTCATTCTTTAATTTCACTCATTGATGGAATGATTGATGTTATTCCATCAGATTTATTGGGAATACTTCTTGAGGATAAGCCCCGTAGGGGTAAGGTTTGCGTACACTCTACGCTCCCAGACCCCATGTGTGGGATTACACTGAGTATGAGTTACTTCTTGAGGATAAGCACTATGTGTCGTTCCTTACACAATTTTTCGAAAACGTGATGTTTTTTATTGATTTTTTGGGGAATATAGTTATGCTGCATCTAAATTCTTCTGCTTAGACTTACTCCAGTCATTGTTATACTACTATTTTGCTTCCAGCTGTACTATCGTAAGTTCAATTGTCAGCCTTTGTCAGATTAGGTTGTGTCAAATGCCATAGTACTAGGAAACCACAAAACCTCCAGTCACTAAAAACCAATGAAAGACCTGAACCTTATACCTTGTGTGACCGATGTCGCCTTCTGAAGAATTAAGACTGTTAGATGATATACTGTCGGGGGTGGTGTTTAGTATTTGGGAAGTTTCCTATTATCCTTGATGTTGAGAATTCCATAAGAATAGTTCCTTGTTTTTCTTTTCTTCTTTTTCCACCTTGCTTTATGAAAAATTGTTGGAAGATTAATGAGAAAGAAAGAAGCATCAGCATGCACCATGAATGTTCAGTGGCGAGCAATTTAAAGAACTAGAATCAACAAAAAAACAAGAAGGGAAACTAAGAAAAGATCTTGGCGAAAGTAGCACAGAGGGGATAAGGTTTGATTAACTAGAAAGAAACAAAACTATAGTAGATAGAAGATTATCTTGGTTTTGGATTGTATCTGTTCTCACCCACTCTGTCAAAGCATGATAATTAATTGCTTCTTTGACAGGAGATAGAGGTGGGTCAGTGGTTCTTAAATTTAGCGAAAGTGAAGAGACCAATTAAGGTTGGAGAGAAAGAAGTGAATTCAGTAGGCAGGTGGAAGTTGGCCAGGAGGGGCAGTGGGTGTTTAAGGGTTTTATGCTTTATAGGCCTAATGAAAAGATAGGGAATGATAGTGAATAATGCCTAGCTTCTCATTTGTTTATTTTGAATATATCAAAATTGCTATACCTGCTGGGCTATTGATCGTAATTTTAAGGGTTTCACAAGTTCACGTGGTATTTGCTCACTAATGGGTAGCTGTCTATGTCACACCCTTTAGGCGGGTGCGGCCCTTCCCTTTCGCTGGATGTTTTGTGCACCGGACTGCCTTTTTTCTTTTCACGTGTTCTTTGCTCTCCATAACGTATGTTTCCATACATTTCACATGTAAAGTTCTTCCCTGGTCAGAAATTGGATTATGAGCGGAAGCACTGTGCAAAGCGAATAAATCAAGATGATTTTATGACGGCAATTGAATTCTCTTCAGAGCACCCATATATGGAAGGACACTGGCGTTGCTCGACTTAGAATGTGGTGTTATCAATGTAAACTCATTATATTCATTTGCAATACATTACTTGTTTCAATTTCAAAACATGGGGTTACATCTGCCTGACTGCACATGTTTCTTTGAAAAATCAGGTCAAAGAAGAGTGGCTACTTTTCCTGGGATAATAACAGCTTTTATACTTGGTGATATTTTGAGAAAGGAAGGATATAGTAGCGTGCTGAGCATTAGCAACAATTTGAAGGATAAGAATACTTCAACTGAAGAAACTAATGATGCAATGAATAGGGCAACTGAAGTAGTCTGAAATTCTGATGCTGAGGAGGCAATGCATGTGGATGTAGAGATCACTAAAGGAAACGAGGAAATCCTGGCAAAAGGAGGAGCAAACAGTTGAGGCTGCGGCAATGGCTGCAGGGGCAAGCTTTTGCATTTGGTATGACGGAAATCATTTCCATGGAGCAGGTTAAAAAGTCGCGGTTGTAAGTTGTAACGGATGAGGAAGCAGGTATGTGGCTGTGGCTGACTGATGATTTGGTGTTTGGAGAAAGGTACGATGGTCCAAAGGAAGCTACTATTTATTCTAATCTGGTCCTGATGGGTTGATGCTTGTATGTTTGTGGAACCTCTCCCAGTGTGTACATGCTGAGCTCTTCTGGTTGACTGGTTCATGATTGCTAGTGTCTTAATTCAGGATTCTGGCTGTTTGGAAATGTGTGCTTGTACTTGTTAATATGCTCTCGTGTGTCTGTTTGTGCAGGTGTGTATGATGTATATAATTCAATAAAGTTTGAGTTCTCAATTATTTACTTGCTGTGGTGACTGTTTCAGTCAAAATTTATGAGAACTGGGTACTAACAAAAGTCATTTGAGGGAGACTAACTAAATTGACGGATTTATTAATTTCTTATGGTAAACATACCGAGATGAAATGATGCATACAATATCTTTTAATCGGTTTGACTCTAATTTTTTACACCATTTACTTTAGAAGTTGGGCTTCAAAAAGCGTATACATACTAGAATATTCGAACATCGACAAAATGATACTCTTTTCTTGAGAAGAATGCTTTGATCCGGCATAAATGTCACTAGGTCATCTATGATTTGCATCTTCAAGAATGCCCGTGAAGGACAGAAGATTGGAAAACTAAAAATTAACGTGGCACAGTCGCTCAAAATTTAGGTAGAATCATTGTCATTCAGCACAGACTGGCCCACACACTTAACAAAGTGGGAACTGGATGTGTAGTAACTAGTAAGCATTAGCTAACTTTGCCACAGGGCTGACATGTATAATGCAACTTGCAATTCAATTTTCTCTTTTCAAATGCCTTAAGGAAAATAAACAAGGAATATGACGCAGATGTATATTAAAAATAACAGAATTATACTCGCCGATTTTATCTTGAATTATATATACATAGTTAAAATAAAACTAAAATATTGTACTATGTATAGTTGGTTCGAACCATTGAGTTAAATCCTAGATCGTAGTATATATCTATCCCTCTGCCCATAATAAGTGTTATCTTAGCAAAACAATTAATCTCAAAATAAGTGTCATCTTAAAAATTCAAGACATAAATTGATTATATTTTTTCAACTATATCTTTAGACAAAAATTGATAAGTTCTCTATTCAAAAAATATTTATTGACAAGTTCTCTATTCAAGACATAAATGATTACTACTCATGCATGCTTTAATTAAGAGGAAAAGGTAATTTATTTTATTAAATATGAGTAGTTTGATACATTACATTATTAATTTTTTAATATGTATGTTTTTGGCTAAGTTGACACTTATTATGAGACGGAGGGAGTATATGAAAGTTGGAAAGTAAGGAGTCGTTTGGACATAATTTAAAACCATGGTTTGAAATCATGGTTTGAAGTTTTTAGTTTTGTTTGGACATTCAATTTGGTTTCTTAAGTTGTATCTTTTCTCATTGATATAAAACTCCACAAGTTGTGAAAATCATCAAAACTTTCTTAATTCTTATGCAATCTTACCAAATAATCAAGTCATAGTTCATAACAATATTAATACGCAGCTCAAAATTATACACTTTTAAATCATGACATAGTCATACCTTTGTATATATACGCAATATAAATTATGAATCTTTTATATAAAATATAAACTTATGAATCAAATTTTATATTTAAAAAAAATTGAAATCATGATTTGAAATCTCAAATAATATTTTTTCGATCTTTTGAGATTTTAAATTATAGAAACATAGTTTAAAATTAAATTATGAAACCTAGTTTAAAAACGCCTAAAGCATGCTAAAAGAGGCGGACAAATGATAAAGCATAAGGCATCTAAAGATATACTGCCATTCCAATTGTATTTGGCCATTCCAATTTCCAAGTGAAAGATGAAATGATTCACAGCTCATGCTATTTATCATCAGAGTGTTAAAGGTATCATTTCCCAATTTCCAAAGTATTCTGTCATCTCTTCTATGCCATTTCTTATATATTTTCAAAGTGGCTGGGCATGTCTATTTTCATTGTTAAAATCTTGTGCGTGAGCTGTTATAGCTTTTATTAACCAATTAGAGTTATTTTTGGTCATTTGATTTCAGGTATTTACAGTATAGCAAATTATGAGTTCCTCTGAAGGTTGATTTGGAGATTCATGTAGCATTTTCCCACGAGAGCGTCAAATTTAAGGTATTTTTCCCAGCTTCTACTCCTTTTCAGTCTTGAGCCGAGGTCTTCCGGAAACAACCGTTCTACCTGCCAGCCGTGGAGGTAAGGTCTGTGCCTCAGACTCACGGTATGTGATTTCACGGGTATGTTGTTGTCTACTCCTTTTCAGGAATTACCATGCGATCTGCTAATTTCTCTATTTGTGCTTTATTTGTGTTAAAGCTATGAGTTATGTAACCTTTAGGGTTCTTCTGTCACGGATCTATTGTGAGGTGATCTATTTATTGTATGTATCTGCAAACATCAGTTGGTTGTCATGTTGGAGGTACTGTGATATGATGTTCATCAATGATCTCTGATCCACCCAACTAATGAGTTTCCCATGACAATTACTATACTTTTACATAACTTAGGTTCCATAAGCTTCTATTATCTTGCATAATAATATTACTACTTGATCCCTCCTTCCCAGACAGATGGAGGTGTTCTCTTCAGAGAAGAGTTAACTGCGTTAAATTAGGGTGACAAATTCTTTAATTTTTAAATAAGATTTAGTACATAAATAGAATTTAAATAAAAAGCACTATGAGTTACAATTTTTATAGACAAAATATGTACTAGAAAGTGTTATAAAAGAAACAAGAAGTGGTTATTTCCCCAAAGCAGTGTTTCCATCTGATTTTGGCAATGACAATAGATGGTATCTAAACATTTTCAGAAATCATCGACCCATTCAGGATTTTGGAAGAGTGACATGTCACAGGTTTGAGACTGAGGTACGATAGTTGTTCTTATTGTTGACATGTCACAGGTTTCATAGAATGAACTAACTAGTTCTTAGGTTGTCTATGTAAAGCGATCGTGAAAATAAGTGGAAGATCTGATGGATTGAGAAGGATCTTACTCCCTCCTTCATAGTACATGGCTTGCAAAAGAGGTACTTATGATGCTACTGAAGCATCTTGTTACCATCCAAAAAGTGCCGCAACCATTCTGTAGTTTGGTGTTGTCAACAATTTGCACAATGTTTTGACATCATAAATGTTCAGTGATTTGTCTCTCCTCATTCAAATAAATCTGAATGTTATGTTTTACTTGAGGGAACAGCAAACACTTTTTACTTCTGATCCAGAATCTATCTTTCCCCAGTTAGTTGTATAAGCCAGTGCTTTTCTGGGATTGAGTAATTCCATAGCTATTTGTTTCTTGCTAGCACTCAATGAGGAAGACTGCTTCTGGGACTTTTGTGAACAATATACCTTTAGCAGTTCATCCTGAAAGCCAAGAGGGAATAGCTTTTTAATTTAGATGGAGCTTGTATGAGTCTTATTTAAGTTTTGTTGCAACAAAGAGAAAGAACTAAAGGGTAAAGTGAAAAGTGTCAATGTGGCTTAATAACATCCTTTTAATACCAATCAACAAATTCTCCTTCAGAATAGGATTATTTTATCAGTATTGTAGACTTTAAAGGCCCAGTCTTTCCTGTGTCCTGAAATATTTAAGTTTGTTCAGATGGGTTCCTTCCTTGTTAGTCCAGCTACCTATGTGATTATGTGGGTCGCCATTGTGGTCTTTTGTCTCAGATGTTGGAGTAGAAGGTTAAGAAATGGAAATATAACTGGGAGTCTTTTTTAAAAAAGTTTCTAAGCCTAATCGGCCTAATATTGGGCGCTGTCAAGTGTCGTTGGGCGCTGGCCTATGTCGCTATTTTCTGATTCTGCTCCTAAGAGAAGACAGTATGATTGACAAATTCAACTATGGCCCTTGTGCTGGCATTAGATACTTATCGCAAGATAGGTTGGGGATCTATTCTAGCTCTAGGCATCTTGAAAGAATCCTTTTATCATTCCAACCTTTTAAGTAGGTCCAACTTTTTGCTGTGTTTACGTGTGGTGCTCTTCATAAAAAATTAAAATGTACTTGACTCCGCATACTGATAACTGCAGTCAGTCTACGTCTTACTCTCATAAACAGTGATTATTTTTTCCATTAGCATCATTTACTTTCATGTACAATTAGATATTTCAGAAGAAATTTCTGGTTTCGACTTGTGAATCTCCCCTTAGTATTAACTACAACATTGTGGCAGCCTTAACTGAATCAAACAGTAAACACATAACCCCCACAATGCCCGTGAAAAATTGCACCTGGGTGGGCGAATAATGGTTAGCTGACCAGATTAACTATGTGTTCAACATTCCAGATCGCCAGAAGTATCTATGCCCTTTCACTACTTTCTTTTATACAAGTATTATAACTCCCCAAGTTTTTGGTAACAGCCATGTTTGATAGTTGGCCATTTTCTTTTTCTTTTTTTTTATCAAGTAAAAGTATTTTCATTCATAAATAGTACTTTTCTCTCCTGTCTAACTCGGCTTCAGTAACTCAAAATTTTGATGTCTCTTTATTTCTAATCAAAGGAATGCCGTTTTTTTCCTGGAAATCCTAGCTATTTTTGGCACGATATTGGAAAATCTTGTTGCTATTACTCAAACAAGCATGAAAACATACGGAACTGTGGGCTTTTCAATGGATGAACATCTAACTCGATGTGATTTATGAGATCAATATGAAATGAATTTGTAATCACAGCACCTATAGTCTTTTGGATTTTGGAAGGGGAGCAGTCCATAGAGCTTAAAGATGTGTTGACTGCACTGATTAGTGCAAATGCATTCATTGTTTTTGCCTTTGCTAGTAAACATTGTTGTGATCCAGGATATCTGATATTCAGAACTCTATTGGTTGTGAATAATGTTATTCATTTTGTCACTTACTCCTTGCATCACTCAGAAGGAAACAACTGTAGACTTACAACTCTTCATAAAAACACTCCTTAATGCAGGTACTTGATGCTGTCAGTTTCTACGAACTTGCTATTGCAAGATCTCTTATGTATAGTCATCTTTTGTTGGGATGGGCAGGCACTGAATTGGCTCCTAATTCTTCAATAACATAATAACATTTGTATTTGGAACTGAAAGACTGAGGAAGATTTGCCCAATCAAAGTTTAATTTTTTCTTAGCAGATTTACGGTTTACCATTTCTCCGACTCCCTTTTGGTGCACTATTAGAGAACTCATTTAGCCTAGCAATCAAGATTAGCCTACTAAAGGTTCCATCTAATACTTACATCATTTTCTCAAGGTCATAATTTAGAACTTTTAAGTTATGTCATTGCCTGTCATCCAACATGTTTCTATTAAATTACTTATGTTAACTCCTACTTGGTGGTGCTATCTCAGACTAGTTCGGAAGCCTGGAAACTGAAGTCCTATTGTTACCATAACAAGTTGGGTCCACCTAGGAGGTTTTCCGGTTGAATTCTATTAAAAATGAAAGGTATGGATACTTCCACGTGAACAACAAGAGTAGACAGGTCAAGTGAACACTATGAATAGCATTCATAAGGTTTATTAAAGAAATGGGCTTTCATGACATGGCCTTTGAACTGCAGTGTTTCATTGAGCAGCGACAGTGACCCAAACAAAACTTTGGTCCAGGCTTTTAGCCTTTGAAATGAGTCTTTAAAACTACCAAATGACATAAGCACTGTCAACATTATCCTCTTCTCCACACAAGTGAAACAACTCCAGGTAAAGTGAATTATGGAATATGGAGCAAGTACTATCACAAAGCCTTAGGCGTCAAGAAGAGCAAATTTCTGAGACAAGAAATATCATTAACAGCCTTTTGAGTGGGAAGTGCAAGTTCCTCTTTTCCATTTGGTAGGAGGTACCACTGAGTTTCAGGTATATACTATCATTTTCCCTTGTAAAAAGTACTTACTGAATCTTCTTTGCTGATGTTTTACTAGCGTGCCTTACAATTTTTGAGTTGTAATTTATCATTTGGATTGACCATCGAATCCGATGGAACTTTCCCTTCACACTTTCATTAAGTAAAAAGCATTTGCCTTGCCTTTGGTTAACTTTCCCAAAGCAGGTGTCAATTAATTTGAGCTTCCATAGTTATTTGTTTCTTGGTTGATCCAGATTCATTGCTTTGATCGATATTTTGATTGATTGGCTGTTTAAATTTGTGCTAATTGTTTTTCCATATTGACCCAATTTAAGGTAAAAAAAGTGGTGTTCACTTCAGTAGAGCTAGGGAACAATCTCAAAATAAAAGCAGTATTGAAATAAGAGTTCAAATAGAAGAACCAAAATAGATTTCTTCTTGGGGTTAAAAGAGACTACAACTTTGGACATTCTGCTCTCTGTACAAGTTACTTCTATATCCATCCTAAACACTGAATCAGCAGGTAGTTTTCTGTATACAAGCAAAAAATAAACCCAATTTTTGTTGTCGGTCCCCATTCGTAACATCCTACCTACCACTACTCTGTAGTTAACTAAACCTCTGAATTTCCTAATCTTGAGCTAGCCATACTTCCGAAAAGCCAAACCCAGCCAGACTGATATCTTCTGAGCTGCTAAAACAAATGCACAAAAACCAGCCAGAGAAAATACTAACAGCACTATTCAATCCTGAGACACCAATATCTGAATCTTAAACCCATTATTGGCTTTACGTTGTAGGAGCTTCTTTTGCTGCTTCAACATAAGGTGACTGTACACTATCCTCATCAGAATCACTCCCAGAAGAACTTCCTGAATCTGCAAATACCATGCCAAAAGTAAATATACCATCACAATTGTTTACCAAATTAACTGACAGGAAAAAAAAAGTTATACCACTGGAAGAAGAATCACTGCCAGAACTTGAGCTGCTAGAGCTGCTTGACCCACTACTCACACATGGGGCATCCTTCTCAATCTGCACAGGAGGAAAGTTTTCACCTGGTATTTCCTCACCAATATCAACATCCTCTTCCCCTACGTCCACCTTCTTGTTTTTAGGCATTGCATGCTCTGGTTTTGATATTTCCTCAGCAATATCTACGTCCTCTTCGCCAATGTACACTTTCTTGTTTTTAGGCATTGCATGCTCTGGTGTTGGTGCCTTCTCAGACGACTTATTTACAATCGGCAACAAGTTGATCAGAAAACATGGCACAGTATAGACATTAGTTAACAAACGTATGAAAAACCCAAATGCTTTCTTTACCTTGTTGAGCTGTCCAGCAGCAGCATCTTCAGTGACTCCTTGTCTCTTCATCTTGCTCATAGCCTTCTTATGGGAATTCACAAATCTATCCAGTTCCCACAGTGTTACATTGTCAAGGGTCTCAAAGTCAATCTCGATCTCATCCCCTTCCTGTGTCAGATAAGGGGCTCTCTTCACAATTTGCACAATATGATCCATCTTCTCTGGGGGAAGATTCTGCAAGTTAACCCCTAATTCCGCCTTCTCTTCATGGGTCATATGCCTTTTGTTTGGATCCTTATCCTTCGGCTTGGGCATTTTAGCTAAACTAGGCATAACGACAGGCTGTGGAGGAGATTTTACAGCAGGGGGTGCAAAAAAGGGTGCAACAGGTGCACTCTTAAATTGGGGTTGATTCAACAAAGTGGACTGCGACTGCATAGAATCCAATTTTCTTGCAACCGGCAACAGTGGCGGAATAGGTGCAGGTTGAGACAGATTCTTATGGTGATTCACCTGCATAATAGTGGTGACTTTACTGTGCCCAACTTCATACTTCTTATAAGCTGGTTTGAACTTGTCTTCAAAGTCACCAAGTAACACTTCAGCCATAGCATGCACATCCTGGCCTTTTGGGTTATAAGTCAAGGCATTATTGAATGTAAGTCTCACATCAGCTGCAAAATCTTGTGGCGTTCTGTACTCGTTCCTGTCCAGCCTTAATTTCACAGTTCCAAGATCCATAGGGTGCTTGATGATATCATAATAATCATAAATTTTCAGACCCTTAACATCCACTGGTGTGTTAAACACATAGCCATAGTTATGCTTCATTAATTTCATCAATATCTGCCTGCACTTCCTCATCATGCTTACAAAAAACTTATCACCTTCCACTACTTGCCGCTTAGGTTCTTTCCCCAAGGCTGTTGCTCTCGTGCGCTTTTGTCCAGTGAGCTTCTTGCTCTTGGGGGGCAATGCCGGTTGGTTCAGTTGAACCTGTGGTGCGAAATCTTGGGCTTCCATCCGGTTAAGAAGGCCCCGAACCCGATCCAGATCAGAGATTAACCGTTTCTTAAGGTCCTTCAACTCTCTTCTCGAATAAGAAGCCAAATTGAAAGTCACATACTCTCTGTGAAATGAGTCGTTACGATCATTAACGGCATTTGGTTTCCAATTGAACGGCACATTATTGTTAGCCGTTGGTGCCAACGACGGAGACGGAGAAGCCCTTGGCAGTGGTGACTCATTGACTTGCCGGAGATGAGATAAGGCTGAAACATTTTGGACTTGTCTGGTAAGGTTAAAATTAGGGTTAGGGTTGAATCGACTGTGGAGCTGAAAATGAGGAGCGGAATTAGTTGTATATTTCCTCATATAAACATTTCGTTCATCCCAGTGCGGTTCATTTATGCTAGATAAGACAGCTGATGCCATAGAAGGTTAAGGGTTTTAAGAACTCCGGCAATTAATCCCCGGCGAGAAAATGGCGGGAGCCCATAACTATATCGCCGAGAAATTCAATTGCCGCCAAGGGGAAAATGAAAAGGCGAGAAAGTATAGGAAATTTTCTTGACTGGAATGAAACGGAGAAGAGGCAAAGAAAGAAAAGGCGAGGGTTTCGATGACCCTCTTTAACCTCAAGGATGAATATTGTCGACGCCACGATCTCCTCTTAAAGGCAAAATGATCTGCCCCCTTTCTGTTTCGGGCAGTTTATGAGCCCTAGATTGGAAATCCAATGGTTGAGATTTATCTCCTATGCTGCCCGGCGTACTAACCATGCCACCTGTTATGGACGGCCTAGATTTATGTTACGTACACGTGGGGATAGATAAAGGCTGTTGACGGAACTGTGTGTGCGTGCCTTTTGGGTGGGAAAAATAAATTTTGGTTTCAATTTTTAGGAGATGGCGAAAAATTGAGCCTTACAAATCGGAGGTGGGGGTACCTAGTCGTCGATGACGTATTTTATTAGGTGGGGCCCATTGGACCGTCGAAAATACTCATTTTATCGCGTGGGCAGTATTTGGGATGTGTGCGGTGATGTGCCCGCCCAAAATTAGGGATTATCTTTTCTTTCTTTTTGTTGCCAGATCAGCACCGTTATTGGTGCTAAAAATCAATCTGTGCATTCTATTTTTTTCGATCATATTTCCTTTTTTTTCCTTCTAGACGAAGGGATGATCATCTTCGAGTGGAAAGGGGAAGACTATTACAGGTAATTTGCTCGACTATATTCGCAAGACTTATCAATAGCATGAATAATGTGTAAAATCATATTTATTCTCTACCTTGTAATTCTCTCACACATTTTTCCCCCCGCCTATCCCAATGCAATAAAAACAATTTTTCCCGAAGAAAAGCTTCCAGTAAAGTGGCAAAGATAACTTTAAAAAATGCCTTTTGGGATTTTCGTCTATTTAAAACGGTAACGCGTTTAGACTCAGCTTAACTAAAAAATGTTTTTAAAATAGTGTAAAATTGTTATAAAATGATAGCAATAGCAATATAATACAAGAAATGTAGACAAAGAAGTAGAGAAGAGGGGAGACAAATATTAAGTGCCCAAATTAATAGGTACATGTAACATACAAAATGTTAGTGAATGTGTATGGAGGATATGTATTTCATAACACTCCCCCTTGGATGTTCATAGATAATGTGTCTCGTTAAAACCTTAATAAAAAAAATAATTCAGTGGGAAAAATTCTAGTGAAGGAAAAAGAGTACACATTTCTAATAATATATATTTTGGTTGCCTCATTAAAAACCTTACAAAGAAAATCCAGTGGGACAAAATTTTATACGGAAAAAAGAGTACAACATATATTAACCCTCCCTGATGAGAACTTCAGGCCAAATGCTTGAGTCTTCGCATTCCAATCTTGTGTACCATCTTCTCGAAAGTTGCAGTTAGCAGAGACTTTGTGAACAAATCCGCCATATTATCACTTGAACGAATCTGTTGCACGTTGATATCACCATTTTTTTGGAGCTCATGTGTGAAGAACAATTTTGGTGAAATGTACTTTGTCTTATCTCTTTTTATGAATCATCCCTTCAATTGAGCAATGCCTGCTGCATTATCTTCATATAAGATTGTGGGTATTTTGTCACATTTCAAATCACATTTTTTTCGAATGAGACGGAAGTTGTGACTTCGATCGCTCTGAACCTGTATTATAAAAGTTGTGGTTATAGAAACATTTGTAGAAGAAAAAGAGGGATATATAGATTAATACACAAGATCAGATATTAGTTGAAAGAGAGCAACAAATATTAACTGAAAGATCTGTGCGTGTTGCGTACGTTTATGCAAACAAGGGAACAAACATTTGATGCATGGCCTCACAAATGAAGATAACTACATAAATATATTCAGATCTCTAAGAAAGGTGCACAGATTTGTACACTTTGAATAGTACTGCAGGTAGAGTATCAATGGATGATCAGCACGTAAAGATGATGGAAGGGTCGCAGCAACATTCATCGACGAGGCAACAGTAACACAGAGCTGCCAGTCGCCAGACTACATTAAAAAGGAAATCATAAACAATCTTGCTCCCGCGGCGGATCTAGGATTTGATTGAGTTCAGAATGAATATGATTTTTATATTACTGTAAACTTAATTTCTTTTTCATATGTATGTTATTTTAGCCTCGTTGAACCTGCTCTGGATCCGTCTAGGACACAATAAAGTAGATAGAGGGGGAGAGAGAGATCATGAGAGACACTTACCAACCCTCAAGAAAGCCAGGGTCCCTTCTAGGGGAGTCCGCAACTTAAGTAACTCACTTTGTGGGATTTTGAACATAAATACCCACCAAAAAAAAGTTACAATACTACATTTTGCGTAGGAAATATTGTTAAGTCCTATTGCCTGCGCAATAGGTTTTTAATATAAACCCTAAATACTTAGCTTCATTTTCACTCTTTTACCATACTTTAGCCCCCGAAAATCATGTCTCAAAGTTTTGAAACGTCAAACTTTGCTATAGAACCCGGTGTTTGTAAATGCGGTTATTATTGTAAGCTAAGAACATCAATGAACCAAGATAATTCGGATCGTCGTTTTTGTCGTTGTAAAGTGCTCGAATTAAGTATTTTTACAAGTTTTTAGGGTTTATTGTTTTTTCACATTATCTACATATTTTACTTTCAAAATTTGATTTTCTTGTAATGTTTATAGGATATGAATGGTTGCAAATATTTTTGATGGACAGATGACATTCCCGTGGACAAAAAGGTGACGGCGAAGTTTGAAAAGCCTCTTGTTGATAGAGATACCGCGACTTCACGTATCACTAGAGATACCGTGAAGTTTGACTTGCAATTTAGACTTATGGAAGCTCAAGAAAAAATTAACCTTCTGGAGGTCTTGCTAAAAGAATCCAAAGAAAAACAAAGGTTTTTCAAGGATAACCTTAGATACATTCAACACGAGAAAAATGCTTTGAAAGAAAAACTGAAATTTTGGAAGATTAGTTGTGTTATCTTGTTGTTGTTTATTATTTCTATGTATTTTGTTTATTAAATTTGTTATTTTTATGTATTTTGTTATTATGTATTTTCAATTTAGTTTGTTATTTTTATGTATTTTATTTTTACTAGTTGCACATTT
The DNA here is from genome assembly GCA_029783415.1 of Anisodus acutangulus. Lineage (NCBI taxonomy): Eukaryota > Viridiplantae > Streptophyta > Magnoliopsida > Solanales > Solanaceae > Anisodus > Anisodus acutangulus. The sequence continues at coordinate 9,376,261 of CM056491.1, read as the reverse complement.
TCATGCATTATGTATTTTCTCTATTTTTTAATGTATTATGTAATCGACACCTTTTATGTACTAATTTATTTGTGTTTTCTTTAAAATGGTGAATTGATGAACTTTTTATGTATTTTTAACTCTAAGAAGCTTATATAAATTAATAATAGACTATAACAATCAAAGCAAATTAAAACATAGTAATTTTCTTGATTGATGACTTCATCATAAATTAAAAATTAAAATTAAATCATGGGTCCGGAACTTAAATGATTAAAAAACTAAGCAAGTGAACCAAAATAACCCCTAATCATCATCAAAATAGAAGTCTTTAATATCATCCTCAGAAAAATATTTTGAGTTTCTTAAGACATATCTTCTTTTTGTAGATGTTAGTTCTCTACCCTTTGGTGATGATTGTTCTTGGGCCAACTTTAGCATATAAAATCTACAACGTCTTGCTAGCATTCTATTATTTTCTTTTCTAATCCTCCGTATGGCAACCTACAAGAGTGTGGATCAGTTCGAGGCATGGTCATTGAGAACCTTGTTGAGATTTGAGCGTTGAGATTTTTCAAGTCACTAACAACACGTTCTGATTCGGCATGCTGATATGTCCATTCTCGGCGTAACCCGCAATAATATTCTCGTGGATCTGAATATTTTACATTGTAAAAATCATCATTACGCACTATAAGAAGGTGGGGTTTCAAATCGTCTATCTTGAATTCATTGTTATCAAGAAAACTCAAATCACCGGAATAGCTGCTATGATTTGAGATCATCACCACTGCTATTCGAATCATTTGAAAGAAATACCGACCAATCTACATTTCTACTACTCGACATTGAATATGTTATAGTTTAATAACAAATGAAAGACTACTTATATAGGTGCAAACTCCCAACTACCCTTGGGGGTGTCATTATGATCGTATCTACCAACTTTATTATAAAAAAGTATTAATAGGATCACGCGGATTCATCTTCATCGGACATCTCACAGTTCGAATCCCACTTGGATCTGAGTCTGACGAAACCATGTTGATCATATTCTACCATGAGGCAACGTATTTTCATTCAATTGTTCTGTTTGCGAAAACCTTTTAGAGCACAATTGAACTCTTTGGTGTACCACGAGGCATTGACGTAGCAAGACTTTTTGAACGTTTGAGTCCGAGTGCCCTCAAGTTTTATTCTATGTATTTCATCCTCTTTAACACGTCAATTCCACTCGGTTCTCTATATATTATTGTATTCTCTATTGTATCTGTGGTTCGGATTATTTGAGTATTTAAAAAATCATCCTCATCTAGTTCCCATGTTCTACCATTGCTTCAAATATGTTTGCTGGGGTGAAACATGTAATAAAACTAGTATCAGAAAATTGGTTCCAAAATGACATAATAACTCGTTTTAATGTGAATGTTAGTAGTTCGTCATTCATGTTATATACTACTCCTTGATTTGACAACACTATGCTCGCTTTTGACCACTTTATATGACACACTTATATTGCACAATTTTTACATGCGCAAAATATGAGTTTTCGGAATGACATTCTTGATTTGACAACGCTATGCTCACTTTTGACCGCTTTATATGACACACTTATATTGGGTAATTTTTACATGCGCAAATTATGAGTTTTTGGAATGACATCCTTGATTAAACAACACTATGCTCGCTTTTGACCGCTTTATATGACACACTTATATTGCGCAATTTTTACATGCGCAAATATAAATTTTCGGAATGACATCCTTGATTTGACAACACTATGCTCGATTTTGATCGCTTTATATGACACTTATATTGCGCAACTTTTACATGCGCAAAATATGACACTTATATAATGGAACATTTATATAACTCGTTTGGTTAAGAACTTTTATATAACTAATTCGGTTAAAAAACCTCACATTTTAAAAATGCCTAGAAAACTTACATTCAATAGTTGGTTAAAAAATAGACAAAAAGGAGGGTAGCTCAAGAAGGCATCATGAGTAGATAGAAACAAACGCAAACACAATTAAATCATATTTTGAAAAGAGATATTAGGATGTTATACGGATTTATCTGATGAAAAATGGTATGGTGTTCTTCGTCCCTTTGAAAATCAACCAATTTGTATCAATGTTGATTTAAAAGTTGTTGGACACATAACTGAGGGTGACACTCTCTTCTCAAAATCTGAAGGAGCTATAATTTGGGGTAAAAAGCTTCAATGAGTTCAATTATATTCGAAAATGTGTGATTATGAGTTATTATGTCGCTGACATAGTTTAGTTGTTCCACAAGCATTGTCTGCTACATATCAGACCTCCAAACAAGGATGAACCACTACTTTATCCAACATTTGATGAAAGAAATTTCAGAAATGCAGAAAGCACTAGATATGTATCATGCTTTGGACAATCTTAATTTCGAAGAGTGGATAAAGAAGATCATTGGAAACTGTTAGAAAATAAAAATCTTCATCGAGACTCTTCTTATCCAATTTATCCAATAATTCAAGAATGGATAGGTCTTCCAAAATATTTACCACAAATATTAGATTCTAAAGTGTCATATTATCGTTTTAACCAAATGAGTGCTCCTAATGATGATGTTTGGATCTAGAATACAACGAGGACGATGGATAAATAAATGAAGGAGAAGAAGATGAAGAATATAATGCAAGTAAGGAGGAGGATGAAAATGAAGACGATAAAGAGGTGGTTCCAGAGAGTGGCGAATATTAAATTACTTTTCTAATTTTTGTAGGTTATGAAAATTTTCAATAGAATTTTCTTGATGATAAAATGCATAATTCAAGATGCTGCATTATAAAAAATAATACATAATTCATTACAAGAAGAAAAATACTTAAGATTCATAATTCAAGACAATTCGAATACATCAAGAAGAATTAAAATACATTTATAAAATCATGAGGTTCTTCAACCATGAGAGACTCTTCCACTACGAGAGGTTCTTCCACCATCAGAGGTACTTGCACCATCATGACCCCGTAGGTTACACAAACGCTTATCATGTCCAAACTCCTTACATGTCAAGCATCTTCGAGAGTATGTCCTATCCGGAACATCCATTTGATTGGGAATCTGAGTTCGTGCGTTAACACACAATTTATGGATATACTTTTTTTTAGCAATCATTGAAAATGACTCGTTTGGCCAATAAGCCTGATCACCAAGTGGGTAGAAACGACTGGCATACGTTTTACGATAACTTTTGACGCTATATTCCGATGTCACATAATTTGATACCATTTTTTTAATTGCCTCGAAACACTTAATGGCATGCGAACACGACATGTAGTATGATTTTCACTTACCACAACTATATGTTCTAGTCATCTCATAAATGGTATGAATGTTTCCTCCTCGACCTTGGTAAGAAATTGTCCTGACTTCAAACACATGTTCAACATGGTTATACTCTGCCATCTTATGTAGCTCACATTTTTCCTATGACACTCGAACGTTTTTGCAGGATATGGCATCTATTTTTCACCATATGCTAATATGGCTTTGCCTTGTCTTTTTCTATCAACAAACCGCTCCACAACTTGCTTGTAAGTCATTCCCACCATTGCAGTAACGGGCAACCTCCGTTCAGATTTTAGCATACCATTGAATGACTCCGAGCTATTTGTTGTTAGCATCCCCCATCTCATGCCTTCATCCACATGTAATGTCCATTTGTCAATGGCGAGTGCCTTTAACAAATCATATGCTTATGGCTTCACTATCTTGATCATCTTCATCCGCAGAAAAAACTTTTTTTCTTGATGCTCTATTGCAGCCTCCCACGTCAATTTGTTTAGTGTGCTATTTCTAAAGACCGTTTAAAAATTTGTCTTTATGTGCCTTAGACAAAAGTGATAGTAAGCAAAGGGAGGCTGTCACCCCGCCAAATAAAACATATTGTTCAATATGCCATGATGTCAATCAGATAGAATGCATATGCCCATACGTTCCTTAATAACATATCGCCTCAAATGTGTCAAAAACATCTCACGTATCTCGTTGCTCTCGTTAGCAGCAATGGTAAAATCAAGAGGGAATATCGACCCAATGACATCCATTCCTACTGCAATCAGTAGCTTGATGTCGTATATCTCGTACACATGTGTGCCATCTATGGATATGACTGACCGACAATGAGAAAAACCATCAATGCATGGTTTGAATGTCCAAAACATAAAATTGAAAATATTACCGGTCACACCAGGTTGGGTGTCAAGCCACTCTACAACAGTACTAGGATTGAATTTTTGTAGAGCTGTCATATACCTCGACAACTGCGGGAAAGAGCTCTCCCAAGTATCATAAATCATCTCAAAAGCGCGCTTAAGCCCTTGATATCCCTTTCTCTTGCTTACCGTTTTACGATATACTCTCTCAACGTTTCTAATGCAATCTTTGATGGGAACCTGACAAGTTTAAACAAACAACATTTAGCAATGATAATTTAATTGATGTCAAAATTATAATGAACTTGATCGAATAGGGTACCTTGGAGTTTCGACAATGTCAACAAGTAACACTTGAGCAATCATATTTGTATCTAAATTAAAATGATTTGTTCGATTCTCTTCCACATCACAAATGTGATGTGGGTGGAATTTTGTGATAGTCCACATACTATCATGAGTAACAATACCCCGAAGCATTCATTGACAACCTTGATGGTGTCGATGCGCAAACTAGTCTCCACATCTTTCGGTTTGAATCATCAACCCTAAAATCCCTTATTTCCTTAAAACTATAAATTTTGACGGCCCTTTGCAATGCCTTTTTGGATTCGAACATCATGCATTTTGCAAGGTGAACTTTATCATTTACAAGATCGACTGGTTCTTTCCATAATTTTTTGTGAAGACAAAGACATCAACACGACCTTGAAGATTGTCAAGATATGAAATCATGTCAGAATGCCACTGAATTGGGCTTTATGCCATCGATTCGTGCTGGTGAATTAGGCTTCCTGCCAGTAGTTCTTGTTGATATGACCGACATTGCATCATTTCTACTAACTGTTGTTCCTTCCTAGGAGGATGAACATCAATCTCATTATATGATATATTTACGTCGTTATCATCGAATACCTCTGCATTCGGTATATCATCGCTATCACTCGATAATATTTCTATATGATTTAGATAATCATCATCAATTAGTAAGGCCTCTTTCTACATGAAAAATAGGTAACATATTTTAAATACCAACATCAAAATATATGTGGATTATTTAATATCAAGGTGATGAACATATCGATAATGAATAATATTGTTAGGCTTTGAAGAAAGATCAACTGCACGGAAATCAACGTTTGGTATCACTGGCGAGTTTTCATAGAGAGGCAGTTCAAGTATTGTAAATACTAAACATCAAAATACTTATATTATTTAATTAATAAAAAGTATACCTACCGATAATAATCAACTGCACCGAACTGAGACGATTGCCCAATATTACTCATATCAGGCGTATCACCCCTAAAAAGATAAAAAAAAATATCACTATTATCATACATATAATAAACATGTGCTACTACACAAAATAATAATTAAAAAATGGATATTTATCAATTTTCCCCGTAATTTTGATTAAATTGATGGCTTAGAATTTTCAGTCGCACTTGACCACTCAAAATGTCTCCATAAGAACTTAAGTCCGTAAAAGTGTTACCATGAGTAGAGTGTACTTGAGGGACTTCACGATGAGTCGTGACCAAGACTTCACTATGGCGGTGAGGTATTTTTTTAACATATATTTCAAGAACATTGAGGGTGATTAACCCCCTATATTCTTCTGGCGCCCTAAAATATTCCTTCAAAGACTCATCATCAATGATATTCCACTCTCCATAAAGCACTAAACCTTGCAGTGCAATGGATATTGGATATCTGCCTATTCTGAATAATCCATACTCACGATTACTTTTCATTCTTTTGTGTATGGCATTGAGTAATGTTTCGTAATCCAAGATAGTTGGAAACATAACATGGTATTGTGATTTAATACTATAACGAACAGTATTATTATCATGAAGAATCTCTCCATCCCAAAATAAAGAAACATTAACTGTTGAAGGAGGAGAGGCCATTTTTATGAAATTTTGAGTTAATATTTTTTTTCAAGAACTTGAAAATAGATGACTTAAACTTATGAAATGGATGAGTCTTTACCTCATCCAAAATTCATATTAAATAGAAAAATGGATGGGTTGTCATAGTGTCATGTCAAATTAAGTACAAATGGATAGATGAATAATTGATTGTAAAATACAATAATTTATTGCGTAATTACACTAAAAGTAAACATTTAAAAAACATGGGTTGCTAGTAAAATAATACTACCTATTGCGCAGAAAATTTCTGCGCAAAAGATAGTATTGTAATTTTTTTTAGTGGGTATTTAGGATTAAAATCCCACTTTTTTGAATCAATTAAGTTGCGGACTCCTTCTAGGGGAGGAGCTGTGTAATATTGGGGGAGGAGGCATCACTGGTGGACCTTGATAATATCCTTGTAGCAGTATTGCGTTTCAATTAAAAAGAAGAAAGAAAAATCAACAGAAATATATGTCAGATCCATTTCGAAAGCTAACAGAAAGAAGTTCCAAATAAAATAGAAATTGAGTACCTTGAGCAGGGTAAGGATAAGCGTACTTTGGAGGCTCATTCATCTTATTGACAAAGTTATGGTAAGAAGAGTGATTCTATTTTTTCTAATGGGATATGTAGCGTATATTTATATGAGATAATTACATTCTATATTAATTAGGATATGATGTCGTATATCTCGTAGCTTGATATCGTATATCTCGTACACATGTGTGTCATCTATGGATATGACTGACCGACAATGAGAAAATCCATCAATGCATGGTTTGAATGTCCAAAACATAAAATTGAAAATATTACCGGTCACACCAGGTTGGGTGTCAAGCCACTCTACAACAGTACCAGGATTGAATTTTTGTAGAGCTGTCATATACCTCGGCAACTGCGGGAAAGAGCTCTCCCAGGTATCATAAATCTTCTCAAAAGCGCGCTTAAGCCCTTTATATCCCTTTCTCTTGCTTACCGTTTTACGATATACTCTCTCAACGTTTCTAATGCAATCTTTGATGGGAACCTAGACAAGTTTAAACAAACAACATTTAGCAATGATAATTTAATTGATGTCAAAATTATAATGAACTTGATCGAATAGGGTACCTTGGAGTTTCGGCAATGTCATCAAGTAACACTTGAGCAATCATATTTGTATCTAAATTAAAATGATTTGTTCGATTCTCTTCCACATCACAAATGTGATGTGGGTGGAATTTTGTGATAGTCCACATACTATCATGAGTAACAATACCCCGAAGCATTCATTGACAACCTTGATGGTGTCGTCTGCAAACTAGTCTCCACATCTTTCGGTTTGAATCATCAACCCTAAAATCCCTTATTTCCTTAAAACTATAAATTTTGACGGCCCTTTGCAATGCCTTTTTGGATTCGAACATCATGCATTTTGCAAGGTGAACTTTATCATTTACAAGATCGACTGGTTCTTTCCATAATTTTTTGTGAAGACAAAGACATCAACACGACCTTGAAGATTGTCAAGATATGAAATCATGTCAGAATGCCACTGAATTGGGCTTTATGCCATCGATTCGTGCTGGTGAATTAGGCTTCCTGCCATTAGTTCTTGTTGATATGACCGACATTGCATCATTTCTACTAACTGTTGTTCCTTCCTAGGAGGATGAACATCAATCTCATTATATGATATATTTACGTCGTTATCATCGAATACCTCTGCATTCGGTAAATCTTCGCTATCACTCGATAATATTTCTATATGATTTAGATAATCATCATCAATTAGTAAGGCCTCTTTCTACATGAAAAATAGGTAACATATTTTAAATACCAACATCAAAATATATTGGATTATTTAATATCAAGGTGATGAACATATCGATAATGAATAATATTGTTAGGCTTTGAAGAAAGATCAACTGCACGGAAATCAACGTTTGGTATCACTGGCGAGTTTTCATAGAGAGGCAGTTCAAGTATTGTAAATACTAAACATCAAAATACTTATATTATTTAATTAATAAAAAGTATACCTACCGATAATAATCAACTGCACCGAACTGAGACGATTGCCCAATATTACTCATATCAGGCGTATCACCCCTAAAAAGATAAAAAAAAATATCACTATTATCATACATATAATAAACATGTGCTACTACACAAAATAATAATTAAAAAATGGATATTTATCAATTTTCCCCGTAATTTTGATTAAATTGATGGCTTAGAATTTTCAGTCGCACTTGACCACTCAAAATGTCTCCATAAGAACTTAAGTCCGTAAAAGTGTTACCATGAGTAGAGTGTACTTGAGGGACTTCACGATGAGTCGTGACCAAGACTTCACTATGGCGGTGAGGTATTTTTTTAACATATATTTCAAGAACATTGAGGGTGATTAACCCCCTATATTCTTCTGGCGCCCTAAAATATTCCTTCAAAGACTCATCATCAATGATATTCCACTCTCCATAAAGCACTAAACCTTGCAGTGCAATGGATATTGGATATCTGCCTATTACAGATAATCCATACTCACGATTACTTTTCATTCTTTTGTGTATGGCATTGAGTAATGTTTCGTAATCCAAGATAGTTGGAAACATAACATGGTATTGTGATTTAATACTATAACGAACAGTATTATTATCATGAAGAATCTCTCCATCCCAAAATAAAGAAACATTAACTGTTGAAGGAGGAGAGGCCATTTTTTATGAAATTTTGAGTTAATATTTTTTTTCAAGAACTTGAAAATAGATGACTTAAACTTATGAAATGGATGAGTCTTTACCTCATCCAAAATTCATATTAAATAGAAAAATGGACAGGTTGTCATAGTGTCATGTCAAATTAAGTACAAATGAATAGATGAATAATTGATTGTAAAATACAATAATTTATTGCGTAATTACACTAAAAGTAAACATTTAAAAAACATGGGTTGCTAGTAAAATAATACTACCTATTGCGCAGAAAATTTCTGCGCAAAAGGTAGTATTGTAATTTTTTTAGTGGGTATTTAGGATTAAAATCCCACTTTTTTGAATCAATTAAGTTGCGGACTCCTTCTAGGGGAGGAGCTGTGTAGTATTGGGGGAGGAGGCATCACTGGTGGACCTTGATAATATCCTTGTAGCAGTATTGCGTTTCAATTAAAAAGAAGAAAGAAAAATCAACAGAAATATATGTCAGATCCATTTCGAAAGCTAACAGAAAGAAGTTCCAAATAAAATAGAAATTGAGTACCTTGAGCAGGGTAAGGATAAGCGTACTTTGGAGGCTCATTCATCTTATTGACAAAGTTATGGTTCAAATCAATTGAAGAAGAGTGATTCTATTTTTTCTAATGGGATATGTAGCGTATATTTATATGAGATAATTATATTCTATATTAATTAGGATAATAATGCTATTAAAATTTATTCATCTTTTTAAATCTTACAAAAAATGATTCCCTCCCCCTTCTCCTCTTCTCTCCCACGCTCTCTCTGCCCCTTTTCCTAACATCTTCTCCCACACTCAAAACCCTCATAATCGAAATTATAATAAGAGAAAAAGAAGATTAATATATATTTGATTATTGTGAAAGCATAGATCATCTCATTAACACCTTCTATTTCAAGATATTTTTCTTTTCGATTCAGTTACACATATTATTGAAGTTTTTCTTTTTGTATACCTAGTGTTTTTTAATGATTGGAAGCAATTTGTTTTTTAATTGGATAGATGGTGTCGGATGCGAGTAGGAAGAGAGAGAGAGAGAGAGAGAGAGATAGAGAGGAGGTGGAGTAGAATGAGGTGGTGGTGAAAATTGAGTTTTTCGAGTTTATTAGTTGATTGGATTAGGTGGTGCTCCAATTGATTGGAAATATTAAAAGGAGTTCAAAACTTAAATTTGAAGTGATTTGGATTAGATTTGAGTTAGACTTCAAAAGAGATACAAGGAAAAATATGAAGTTAATTTTTGTATATTAGTGTATATTATTGTATAATAGTGTGTGTATACACCCATATACACTATTATATATTTTTATACATCTATATACACAATGTATCTGTTTTGTATAAAAGTATAATTCTTATTCAAAATCAACCGAGTCCGAGATCTATATTTATACCCACTTATACAATATTGTATAATTGTGTATAAATTGTATAAGTGGATATAAATGTGTATAAGTGTGTATTTTCGTGTATAATGTTATATAATTATATATTTTAGTGTACATACCTACACATTATATAATATTTTATATAATTATGTATAAATGTGTATACATGCAGATTTTCGTATATAATATTGTATAATTATATTTTTAGTGTATATACCTACACATTATATACCTTCAAATACCTATATACATAATGTACATATCTTTTGTACATAAGTGTATAACACTATATAAAATTGTTTTTGGGCTAAAGCTCTACAATATAAGTTTTGGGCTATTTTTTTGCATTGTAAGTGAGCAAATTGTATATTTCTGAAATTTTCCCTATTTATATTATGGCAAAGGACATTGTGTGGCCATTATAAATTTGAATGACCCAACTTTACTTCAAATATCCTGAAATTAAACCTCTAGTCTAAATTAATGACACATATAACCCACCGACGCACATGATCAAAAGCACAATCCCTTTTAATTCCTTTCCCTTTTAATTGAGAACTTTAGGTAACTCTGCACTGTTAAAAATGACTATACATTTTTAATACATAAATTAATATATCAGAAAGTAGGCAAAAATTTATCTCGTAATAACTTATCCACTAGAGACGTAACCTCCCAAAATAAATTTTCCCCTTTCTCAACCATTCTTTGAAAATTGAAGAGTAACAACTGGACAAGATTCATCCCTTCTATTATTCAAGTGCCTTCATTTTTGTTCCCTTTTTATGTAGCAAAATATTATCTCCGTTTTTTTCTCTGTCTAGTGTCTTTTTTAAAAATTTACTTTTTTGGAATCCAAATTTGAATACTACACATTATTTAGTACTTATGTATTTTTTATGTCAATACTATATGTGATAAACTATATTTTCTCTATTTACTTTTTTGGATTGTTTTCTCTAAGTCAAATTTTAATTTGAGGAAGTGCAAGAAGAAGGAGAAAGTGGTGGAGGAAATTGAGCCTTCAAGAAATTTTCTAAAATATGTATAAACTTTTGTATAATATATGTATAATTAGTAAGTATACGTTGATTTTATTTTATTATAAATAAATTATACAACAATGATACATTTTTTGTATATATACTAAAGGAATATATACTCTATACAACAATGATACAATTTCTATATGTATGATACAATTTCTATACATATACAATATTGATACATATTTTATACAACAACGGTACACATACTGTAGGGATACATATTCTATACATCAATGATACAATTTCTATACATATACAATATTGATACATATTCTATACAAGAATGATACAATTTCTATACACATATTGTAGGGATACATATTATATACAATAATATTACAGTCAATATACGTATGATACATTTTCTATACATAAACAATAGTGATACATATTTTATACTACAACGATACAATTTTTATACATATGCTAAAAAAACTAAAAATTGTCATTGGCAAAAAAAAATTATTTCAAAAGAAAAACCCGTGAAAGTTAATTAAACGCCATACAAAATGGGACGAAGATATTATTGTAAAATTATAATTTTTAATATATTAACTATATATTTGAAATAGAAAATACATAAGCACAACTAATTAAATTTGTAATATGTTAAAATAATGTGTATTATCCAAATTTGAATTAAAAAAAAGAATTCTTCCAATATTAAAAAAATAAAGACGCTAGAAAAAGGAAAGGACAAAAAAAATGCTGATATAAAAAGAAGATAAGAAGAAAGGAAAGGACAAAAAAAACATTGTTGTAATATGTTAAAATAATGTGTATTATCCAAAAAGAGATTAAAAAAATTCTTCCAATATTTTAAAAAATAAAGACGCTATAAAAAGAAAGGGCAGAAGAAAAAAGATTTTTGCTAATATAAAAAGATAATAAGAAAAAAAGAGTTTAGAAAAAAATGTAAAGGGCTTCTCAGAAAAAGAAAAGTAAGGAAGAAGGCATTCGAAAGGCGATCACTATCTCATAGGCATTCAATAATCTAGACAACCATTATTAGCATTTTTTTAGGAATGGGTTCTCAAAAAAGGGAAATTCATTTATGGTTGATATCTTCTAGATTATGGGAGGGAGATGGTAACGTGAAAATGAATTTGGGGTTGTTGAATTTAGTTTGGGGCTAACAAATGGATTTACAACATTATTAGGCCATCCGACTGTCATTAGTTTGGCCAGGATGGCCAATTATGTCCTTAGCCCTTTATATTATACAGTAAAATCTCTATAAATTAATACTCTATAAATTAATAAACTCTCTAAAATAATAAAATCTTCCGGTCCCGACTTGGGCCTTTGTAAAAAATCATCAAATTCGATAAGATAATAAGATAATAATTTTTCGGAAAATCCCTTTATAAATATTAGGTCCCATTAAAACTCTAAATTAATAATTCATAAATATTACAATTATAAATATTATGGTAATTTGCTAAAATATGAATCTATTGTTACTTGATTTTTCTTAAAATTTAAATCTAATTGGATTTCATCCCTAACTTTTTTAATTGCAGCCAAGAGTTCTGGTGTCGAGTTCTCTAGCTGCAACAAAAAAATTTGAAGAGTTGTTGTCGCGCTCAAAGCCTCATTTCTCGTGACTGGTTCCAACGGTATTGAATCATCTTCAGCTTCATCATTAGTAGGATCTTCAATAATATCAGCAACAATTTCCTCTAAACTTTGAACCATTGAACATTCATCATTTTCACCCGGATAGTCCACCAATTTGTTGACGTCCATTTCATTGCGATAACCAACATCCTTGACCATATTCTCAAGCTCATGTAGGCTTTCAATACATATGTATGTACTGAATTTGCTGAATTTAAAAAGTCTCTTTGTTAATTAATAAAATATTAATTTATCGATATATAATATCTCTCTAAATTAATAAAATTTCATGATCTCAAGATTATTAATTTATAGAGGTTTTACTGTACACTGATATCCAGACTAAAGTTATTTAAACATTAAAGTGACGCTTCCATATTCACGGTAATACGTGGCGTCAGACGTCAGCTATATTCCGTGCGATTTATTCATCTTTTAAGTTTTAAGTGCATTATTATTATTCTCTCTCTCAACACAGCTAATAAGGTCCATATATTAAATCAATTCAATTTATCATGCTTAAATGATTTAATTAAATAATAATAATAAATATAATTAAGTATGGTTTAATGAATATGCAAATACATGTCATGTATTTATTTTATTTAAATATCCGGGTAAGCTTTTACCCAACTGATAGTATATTCCCTTATATTTGCCAGTAATTGATCGAGCTCACGCAAGGAAGACTCCTGTTGAAAATTTCCATTCCCTTAATATATCATATTATCTAAGAATAATTCCTTTACTTGACTCGTTGATTGATCACTTTTATGTTTTGCAAAGTCCTTAATTATTTTAAGTTCTTGCCAAAAAGGGAGAGGGTTGGGGATGGGGAGGAGAAGAGTTAGTATTATACATGTTGAGTTTCTGTTTAAATATAATTAGTATTATTCATTTAAAAGTTAAATGAAAGAATGTGTCTTTTATTAAAAGAGTGTGTTGGTTATTAAATATTTTATCTATAAAATTCATTTAATGTTACTTTGCAGAACAACTTTTCTTCTTTTCTTCTCTCTACAAACACTTCTTTTTCTCCATATTCAAAGATGAAGTTCCATATTTCTTGCTTTCCAATAGGATTTCTTCACTAGTTGCTTAGTGCAGAAATTAATAGGCTTGTCATATACACTAAAACTATTTGCATAAATCCCATAGCAATTTCGCAGATGAGAGAACAAATATCATTTTTAGAAAAGCGTTTCGTACTTTTTCAAGCCTTCAATCCAATTTTCTTTATTCATATTTTCTAACAATCTAAAAACGATATTTAGTTTTTGGTTTGGGGGCATTGCACTATTTTACTGTGTGTTGAAGTTGAGTGATTATTTTTTCTCTTTTTCGTCCGCAGAAGTAAAAGAATTTTTGTTTGATTGGTATAGCAGCAATTTTAATTTAGTGGTCTTAAAATTCAGTTTTGATTTTATTTTGATTGGGTAATCTTTGGTGGTGTTTGTTTAGACAAACAATTGATTCTCTTTAGTTTTGTTCTTTGGATTTGCTGGGTATAGTTTTTTTCCCTCTGCCAATTTTGTGGTCGTGCAATTCCATTGCTGGAATTCGATCATTCAATCATATTACCCAATTTCTAAAATTCTGTTTCGTTTGGAATTTTTATGGGTTATCCTAAATTTGTATATTCATGAATGTTCTGCTCCTCGCACTCCTCAACAAAACAGTTTAGCAGAAAGAAGAATAAAACTTATTTAAAATGATTAATGATTTGTTGTTACATGCTGAATTGTCATTTAATTTATGGGGAGAAGCACTTCTTGCTACATGTCATATATTTAATAGGATTCCTATGAAGAAAAATCAGATTACTCCATATGAATTATGAAAGGGAAGGAAGTCTAATATAGAATATTTAAAGTGTGGGGGGTGTCTTGCATATTACAAGAATAATGATCCGAATCAGATCAAGTTGGGTGCTAGAGAGATCAAGTGTGCTTTTGTAGGTTATGCCTCAAATAGCAAAGCTTATAGACGTCTTAATTTAAAGTCGAATGTAATTATTGAATCTAGAGATGTGAAATTTTTCGAATATCTTTAAATTTCGGGTAAAAGATTTCAGTCTTCATCAACTGATATAACATTAGAAGAAACATCTCAAAGGATTGTTGAGCAATCTAGTGAACAAAGGAGAAACACTAGAGCTCGAAAGGCTAAAATACTTGAATTAGATGAGATTGACTCCTAATGTATTTCTTTTAATCTTGTTGTAGGTAATAGAGATATAATTGTGAGAACAATCCCAATTATTTTCAAAGGGGAAGATGATCCGAAAATTTATAAAGAAGTTATGACTTCTAGAGATGCAACCTTTTGAAAAGATGCTATTAAATATGAAATGGAATCACACTTGGAAACTTATTGATTTGCCTTCAACTTATAAATCTATCGGTTGTACATGGGTGCTTCGAAGAAAGTACCATACTGATGGGACTTTCCATATCTACAAAGCTAGGTTAGTTGCTAAGGACTTTCGACAAAAAGAAGGAATTGATTATTTTTATACATATGCACCAGTTCAAAGCTATTATGGTACATGAGATTTCGATTTCGTCTTGTGACATTGTACTAAGATAATATTTAAATAGAAAAATACATTACTCTATACGTGAACATAACTTGATCTTTGTGTTCTAATTTATGTTTAAACAAGTGGGGGTTGTTTAGTTTTTGTTTAAATATAATTTGTATTATTTGAATTTAAAAGTTAAATGAAAAGATATGTCTTTTATTAAAAGGGTGTGTTGGTTATTAAATATTTTTTATCTATAAAACTCACTTAAACGTTACTTTGCAGAACAACTTTTCTTTTTTTCTGCTCTCTGCAAACACTTCTTCTTCTCCATATTCAAAGATCAAGTTCCATAGTTCTTGCTTTCCAATAGGATTTCTTCACTATCTGCGTAGTGCATAAATTCACAGGCTTGTCATATCCATTAAAACTATTTGCATAAATTTCATAGCAATCTCGCATTGGAGAGGGAGCAAATATCATTTTTAGAAAAATATTTCATACGTGTTTCAAGCCTCCAATCCAGTATTCTTTATTCATATTTTCTAACAATACATAGCAATTAGCATGATAGCAAAGAACATAGATTAGATGAGCTTTGCTTCTATAATTTTGAGCTTAAATGTAACCATTTCCTCCCTCATTCACGTACCCGAGAGAAAAAAGTAGTACGGATGTGTTTGGCGCGAAGGATATGAAAATCATTTTCCTATGATGAGTGGTGAATAAAATACTTTCCACTCTTCCGTAAAATAGTTGATGTTGAATATGGGGTGGATTTAGAAAGAGCTATTCTTTATTGTTGTAACTTTTTTTTTTTTTAATTATTTAATGTAAAAGATTGTCCCTTGCGTTCTGTTCTTATTATTTTGTAATGGTAGTAGTACACAACCTTGACTTGTGGGTCACAGTCTCACATGTTATAAGGTATTGGTCTGTCTTCGATCGTTATCCTTCAAGTTTTTACCTGGTCGAGCAGTTGGCGTTTTGTCCTTTGGCTGGAAAATATCTACAATTATAATAGTATATTGGTTGATTGAAGTTAGTGGTACTGCAAGAATCATAATATTTGTAGTCATTATTTTGGAAACATTTACCTAATATTAGTCTACCTATGGTCTATGGACTCACCAACGTGTGAATTACACAGGGAATATTTTGTTTGTGACAAAGCACTATCGAAAAAATGGCAAAAAAGTCATGGTTCTAGTTACACACCTATTACCCAATATCCTTCACTTTCTTCTTCTTCTTCTTCTTCTTTTTTTACAATATATAGTAGCCTACATATTACTAACTGAAAACACTAACAAAACAACTATGAATGAGATAATTTGCGTAAACATAAAACAGCAAAAGAGAACAGAAAAGAAAAAATATTAGGTCAGCATTTATCAACGAGCCAGAAAAGAGGGGGGAGACAAAAATTAACTAACTTTGCTGTATCACTTTTAGACTTGACTGTCCTTTTGAGTGAATAACAAAAACTAACTAACTTTGCTAATACTAAAGAAAGAAAAAGGTTACTTTGATTATCTGTTTTCAATAGTTCAGTAACCGTTTAAGCAATGAACTCAACATCTAGAGTACTCTTATTAGCTTAACAATTTCAACATTTCAGATGAAATGAGGGCAGGAGGATTAGCATGGACAATTTTTTTCTGGGCCAAATAGTTGAAGTACAAAGGATTAGTACTTCATTGGGTTGATCCATTTTTTGGTTTTCCTAAATTTGAACAGGGCCAACTCTTAGCCAGAGTTGGGCCGTCACCAACTTCTTCATTCTTTAATAGCCCTATCAAGAGACTCTATCTACATGCAGGAATCTTGAAAGTGAAAAAATAGTTTGCATTTTGTTCAGAACACTGAACATGAGAGCTATTAATTAGACTAATGAAAGCAGAATAGTTACCTAATCTGGAAACATTGATTATATGCACTTTTGGATGAGTGAATTTAAAAAACAGTTCAGCTATAGAATCGCAAGTACGTGTCATGAGTTTTATTCCTAGTTCTTACCTACAAGTAGCTAAAGGATGATGATTGTATCATGACTCTACATACAGGTAGATTCATACTTAACATGATATGTAACTATTTATAACTTAATTTTCTACAATTAATTGGTTTGGTTAACAAGCTTTGGGTAAGGAAGAACGCCTAGTCTTGCTCACCTTTTTCAGTTGCATAACAATTTTTAATTACCCCCTCCCAATTTATATGATGTAATTTAGCTGGACACGAAGTTTAAAAAATAAAGGAAGATTTTTTAATCTTGTGGTCTAAAACAAGTCAAAGATATTTGTTTGGTTATAAATTATCTCGTTAAGCGTAAAATGTAAAGTTTAAAGTTAAATTGTTGACAAATAATTAGAATTGATTAAAAATGAAGGTGTGTCATATAAATTGCTTATTATTTACTAAATTAAAATCTCTCAATAGATTATTACTCACCACATAACCAATCTCGTATAACAAGCATTCAACCAAATGACACTTAAATTTAACAATCTCATTACCATGTTTCTAAAACAGTTTAGTGGTGAAAAACAATAGTTTCAACCGTAATATTCAGTCATAAATGCCCAAATTGTAGTGACCTGTAACTCATTTAAATGTGTAACAGAAAAATATTCCAGCTTGTAGCTCACTAATAAACAAGCTTTACTAATTATGGGGAAAAGCAGGAAGAAGAAAAAGCTCTAGTGCTTGCCGTGGCTCCATTAAAGATATGTAAGATCATAGCTGTGGCCACAGATAGGACCACCCTAAAGTTAAAAATAAAATAAAATAAAATAAAATACTCAACGCTTTTTAAGGGGAAAAAATTGCTACGCTGATATATATATACCTGGCTTAATCATAGCGTAGCAAGAGCATGCAATCCCACAAATTGTACTCCAACGAATATAATAATGTACAGAATATTCACATAATGGGGAAATTAGAGAATTTTACCTAATCATGACCATATATAATTCCAGGCCGATACCAAAGCATATACTCCATAAAAAGAGTAAAAATTCATTACACATATAACAGAGTAACCACCTTAGTAAATGACAATGTAAAAAACAAAAAATGAAACCAGAAACCAGTCGCTATTTACTCTATGTACCGTTTAGAATCTCACCAATACTGACCCAAAAAAAGCAAAAAGAAAAAAGAGGATACAGATAGATATATGATGACCTCTATTACGTTGATCAATCAACCTTTAATTTCGTCCCCGGGCATAGCTGGATGGCAAAGGGGAACTTAAAATCCAGCTAGAGGCCTGCAGCGTGGGTTCGAACCCTGGTGAGAGCAATTTGTTCTCTTCTGTGGTAGGACCTTGTAGGTGATATCAGTTGCTCTGTTCTCAAACCCTGGTCATTCAGGCACATCCCGCGATTTACTGGTAGTAGTGCTGAGGGACCGGGACTACTATCTCCAGGATTAGTCTGGCGTAAGACGGGAAGCTAGATATCAAAAAAAAAATCAACCTTTAATTTCACGGCTAAGTGTATTATCAGTCGTAGTAGACACCATCATCATCTTGTGTTGCTGATCTGGCACTATTAACGTGTACAATATCCCACACAATCCCTACACCATAATTAGAATATATATCATATATTGTGTAAATATTTAGTGATGTATAATTATGATAAACCTATGATTCTTATTGTATTAGGGTTCTACATTGTATACTACATATATATTGTATTAATGAGAAAGACTCCCCAAGTGAGATTAATACAATCTTAACGTGTACAATATCTGACACAATCCCTACACCATAATTAGAATATATCTCATATATTGTGTAAATATTTAGTGATGTATAATTATGGTAAACTTAAAATTCTTATTGTATTAAGGTTCTACATTGTACACTATATATATTTGTTTAAATGAGAAAGACTCTTTAAGGGAGATTAATACATTCTGACATGGTATCAGAGCCTAAACCCTATTTCGGACAATAGCCCCCCCCCCACCCCCACCACCACCTCTTTTCTTTTATCGGAGCTTGGTCCGACGACGGCCATTTGTCTGCCTTCTATTCGTTACAGAAGACAATTTTGCAGCTCAATTTTCTTGTATTTTCCTTGCAAACTTGTCTGCTCTGTGTCCTTTCCTTTCAGCTGATTGTTGTCGGCCAATTGTCCTCTTTGATTTCTCTTTTATGTGTTTCTAGCAAACCTTTTTTTTCTTCCTACATCATAATAAATCCACTATAATGACTCCCTCCACAACCCCCATAGCAGCCTCAACCTCCTCCGTCGTCACCTCTACCACACCCACATCATCCTTTTTACCATCTGTTCCTCCCGCACTCATCGTAACCAACATTAAAAACTTCATTCTTGTGGTTCTTGATCAAGAAAACGGTCAGTACTCTCCGTGAGTTGAACTTTTTCGTATCCATGCATGTGTCTACAACGTGCTGGATCACATTGACGACTCCTTCCCTCGCCCCATTGAGGTTGCTGACCCAACATGGCGTCGCCTTGACGCCGTTGTTAAACAGTGGATATATGACACTATTTTTCAGGACTTGCTTCTCACTATTATGAAAACCGACGCCTCGGTTTGTGAGTTGTGGATCCGGTTATAAGAGATTTTCAGGACAACAAACACATTCGTGTTATCTATTTGGAAGAACAATTTAATAATACACGTATTGAAAATTTCTCTCACATGTCTAAATACTACAAGCAGTTGAAACTATTGGCTAACCAATTATCAAATGTGGGAACGCCTGTTTCCGAAACAAAGATGGTTCTCCAATTAGTCGTTGGTGTACCAAAAGGTGAATATGATACCCTAGCCACGATGATACAACAAGCCAATCCTTTACCCAGTTTCAACTTTCAACAAGGCCCGCTCGCAGTTATCGTTGGAGGAAACCCTACGTGCTAAACAATACGAACATAATCAGAAAGCGTTAGCAATTGAAAGACCTTCCTAGAATAACTCCATCACCGGCCAGCCGCCACTGTCGAAAAATACTTAATCGCGGAACAACCGCGGTTACAGGGGCCTCGATGGTGGACGAGGTGGCAAATAGTGTGGGAGAGTTGGCCGCGGTTCAAACCATAAAAAGCAACCGCATTCCCTCTCCAATTCCAGCTACTGGATAGCCTAGTTCGTTCCACAACATCATGGGACTTGGGCCTCTGTCAACATGCAGCCCACAGCCCACAGCCCAATACCCTTTTCAACAGCAAGGGTTATTGGGCCCCGCCCCAAGTCCTTGGACCAACCCCTTCCAGCAGCAGGCCCACTTACAGCAGCCCGCCTCTGGTCTGGCCCCCACTACTTTGGGCCAGGCTTTCAGCAGTTTAAATTTGCAGCAGCCCGATGAAAATTGGTACATGGATTCGGGAGCCACATCTCATTTCACTCGGTTTACAAGTAATCTTTCCCAATTATTTCATTTAAAGTCTCCTCAATTTATTACATTTGGCAATGGTCACAGCATTCCAATTCAGGGTTATGATAGCACATACATTCAGCCACCTCACCCACTCTTCTCCATAAATAACGTCCTTTATACCCCAAACATCATAAAAATGTAATCTCTATTAGGAAGTTTACTAGTAACAATTTTGTTCTTGTTGATTTTGATCCTTTTGGTTTTACTGTGAATGATATACGTACGGGGACACCTCTTACGAGATGCAATAGCACAGGGGACCTATATCCATTCACGCCCTCTTCCGCTGCCAGTTCTCGCTCACACACCGCCCTAGCTACTCTATCTCCGTCAATTTGGCACAATAGGCTTGGACACCCAGGAGCTCCTGTTTTTAATTTTCTTAGAAGCAATAAATTTATTCAGTGTAATGGGAAACTTGCCCAAAACTGCGTTTCTTGTCAATTAGCCAAACATGTTCGACTTTCTTTTAATTCATCTGTCAGTGTTACGTTTGCTCCATTTGATATTGTTCACGCTGACTTGTGGACGTCCCCCATTACTAGCTCCCTGGGTCATAAATATTATCTCATCTTATTGGATGATTACTCTCATTTTATCTGGATTTACCTACTAAAATTTAAGTCGGAAGTCTTTGCCAAATTTCCTGAATTTTGCACGTTTATCAAAACGCAATTTGAACGAGTCATAAAATCTTTCCAATGTGACAATGGTCGTGAATTTAACAATTCCGCATTTCAAAAATTTTACAAAAATAATGGCATGGTCTTTCGATTTCCGTGTCCTCACACGTCCCCTCAAAATGGCAAAACAGAACGTATCATCTCGCCATAAATAACATGTTCGCACTTTCTTGTTTCATGCCTCTCTCCCGCCTTTTTTTGGGTCTATGGAGTCAAAATGGTAGAATACGTCCTTAATATTTTACCCACCAGTACCGTCGGATTCCCTCATTTGATTACCTTCGGATATTCAGTTGCCTATGTTATCCAAATCTCGCTTCCACCGCCCCTCACAAATTAGCCCGCCGCACCACTCCGTGTGTCTTCTTAGGATTCCCGTCGAATCATAGGGGTTATCTGTGCTATGACTTGTCCACTCGTTAAATTCACGTCTCTCGTCACGTCACATTTGACGAGACCACATTCCCATTTTCGAACATCCAAAAGTTCTGAAAATCGGATTATAATTTTCTAGACGAGTCAGACCTCTCTCCCGTCACCCTTCGGGAACTGTGCCAGCCCAACACCACCGCCTCGTCACTGTCACCCACTGCTACCTACCCAGACCGCCTATCGGTATCTCTGCCACCTGAGCCAAATATGTCACCGCTGATTGCCACCACTACCGGCAATCGGCCACCCGTCTTAACACGTACACTAGTCACCGTCCCAGTACCTGTGTCATCTCCGCAGTCTCACCACTAAGTCGCAGTCGCTCCAATCACCGGCAACCAGCCAGCCAACACCATTACCGGACCCCTCCCACCTCCTACACCGTACCCCAATTTACCGTCCCCCCGCTAGTCCCGGTATACCGAGAACGGCGACCAAACCCAACCCAGAAATCGATATCAAAATCGACCTACCCATATCGACATCCAACCCACCAATCGTCACTGTTTCGACTCACCAAACCACCTCCCTTGACCGATACCCCATTCTGAAATCGAAACCTAAGCCAAACTTGATTCTGACCCCACACAGTACAACCGACCCGACAACCAACACCCTTACCCAGTCAGCACCCTCACACCGTATGGAAACCCGCGCCCAACATGAGATTTTCAAACCTAAAGTTCAATTTAACATGTCCACCCAAACAATTTCCCCTATTTCCAAAAGCCCAAAATTAGCCAAAATGGACTCGAATTGGAATGCGACCATGTGTGAGGAATTTAATGCTTTAACAAAACAACGTACTTGTGATTTAGTTCCTCGACCGGAGGGGGTAAATGTGATCCGTTGCATGAAACTTTTTCGTCACAAGTACATGGATAGTGGTGACTTAGAGAGATATAAGGCAATATTTGTGGCGAATGGTACTAATCAGTAGGAGGACATTAATTGCGGTGAGACATACAGTCCGGTTGTTAAACTGGCTACCATTCGCACAGTTCTGAGCATTGCTATGGGAAAGCATTAGCTGATTCATCAGCTTGATATGAAAAATGTTTTTTCTCCATGGGGATTTAAAATAAATTATTTACATGCACCAACCGCCCGGGTTTTTCAATCCAGCAACCCCTCAATATGTATGTCATCTCTGTAAGTCACTTTATGGTTTAAAACATGCCCCTAGATCGTGGTATGATCTTTTTGCACAGTTCATTATGCGTATTGGGTTTATATGCAGCAAGTGTGATAATTCTCTCTTTACTTTCCATAGAGGAAGTAACATTGCTTATTTATTATTATATGTGAATGACATTGTTCTTACTGCTTCTACCGCTGTGTTGAAAAATGAGATTATTGCACTACTCAAAACCGAATTTGTTATGACTGATTTGGGGAAGTTGAGTTATTTTTTGGGAATCTCAATGACTAGATTTGCAGACACTATGTTTCTTTGCCAGCGTAAGTATGCAGAAGAGATCGTGCACAGAGCTAAGATGGAAAATTTCAAAATCATATTCAGTCCGGTTGATTCTAAATCCAAACTTAGTACAGTGGTGGTAAACCAGTGACAGATCCTACTTTGTATAGGAGTCTAGCAGGTGCACTTTAGTATCTCACTTTCACCAGGCTTGACATTGCTTATGCTGTTCAGCAGGTATGCTTGTTTATGCATGCCCTAGGGAGCCTCATTTTACTGCCCTTAAACGTGTCATTCGATATGTTAAGGGCACACTTGATTATGGACTACACCTATATCTCTCCGCACCGAACATGTTATTATCTTATACAGATACATATTAGGCAGGTTGTCCGGACACACGCCGCTCTACATCCGGCTACTGTGTGTTTTTGAGGGATAATCTCATATCTTGGTCTGCCAAGCGGCAAACCACATTATCCCGTTCGAGTGCAGAAACAGAGTATAAAAGAGTTGCTAATGTTATTGCTGAGATCTGTTGGCTCCGAAAACTTCTTTTGGAGCTTCAATGTCCTTTACGTAAAGCGTCTCTGGTGTACTGTGATAACATATCCGCTATATACATGTCTCACGGCCATGTTAGAGTATTGTATGTGCCTTCTTCATATCAGTACACTGATATCTTCACGAAGGGCCTCCCGAGACAGTTGTTCATTGACTTCAGATCCAATCTCAGCGTCCGACCTCCTTTCGCTTCGATTGAGAGTCCTCTCGCTCCGACTGAGGTGGTGTATTAACGTGTACACTATCCCACACAATCCCTACACCATAATTAGGATATATTTCATATATTGTGTAAATATATAATGATGTATAATTATAATAAATTTAAGATTCTTATTATATTAGAATTTTACATTATAGACTATATATATTTGTATTAATGAAAAATGTTATTCAAGGGAGATTAATATAATCTACCGACACCATACTGATGACGTCACTGGTGTTGCTGGCACAAAATTATAGACAGGCTGCTGGTCCATATATTGACCACCACCAGCAGCAGCCACTATACTAAACTGCCCAAAACCAGTATGATACCCACCAGTCATCACTGGTACCCCGTATACCATCTGCAGCGCATTCCCACCATTCACGTGTCTTTCACGTAACCCTTGTTGTGTAATATGACTATGACTAGGATTATTCTTCACGACCATGCTGTTACAGCTGTCACCACTAATTATTTTCGTAATTGCCACTGTGGTGACGCCGTCATTTTTTCCTGAATTTTCGGGGAATTGCAATTGTAGAAGATCCTCTGTTGGCGTCGGGTTCGGATTCGGATTATAATCCTTATCGAATCCGAATAAAAAATCCGGATTCACTGGCGATTCAGGTAAACGGGTCGGGGAAAAAAAGGAAAAGCCCTGACCTAGCAGGTTTGGTTGAAACTTTCTGCATGCGATCGGATTCAACCATCATTTTCTCCACGTCATCATCATCGATAACCGAAACAAGTGCATCGAGATCTTCACCAGCCAACTGGTACTTTATAGTTTATACAAATATCCGTGTTCAAATTACATAGAGAATTCAACTTGGCAGCCATATCGGAAAACTTGAAGTTCCGATCAACGATGAGGATTTTGGTATCACCGCCTACATAGGAGAGTTGAGGGTCGTGAGGACGTAGCTGAATTTTTCCTCCATAGTTGCACACTAGCTTAACCTTTTGATTCTCCATTGCCGCCGCCAAGACAGGTTTTTTTTTCTTTTATATTTAGAGGAGAGATAGTATTTTTATTGTTAGTGTGGTGTGGCGATACATGTAGAGTGATAGTGGTTCGGGGCTTTTAGAATTTTAGAGTTTGATCTAAAGTGGCCAGTGGGCCGGGACGGCCCGACCCCGTCCCGAGCCTGCGTAAAAAAAAAAAAAACGGTGGCGGGACTTGAACTCGGGACGGGACAATGTCTCATCCCGCCAGACTCGAGCCTATCCCGACCCCGACCCCGCCCGAGTTCTCCCCCTTTGCAAATATAACCGTTGCACCAACGACCATTTTAGATTTTGGCTGTT
This sequence comes from Anisodus acutangulus, assembly GCA_029783415.1. Taxonomy (NCBI): domain Eukaryota; kingdom Viridiplantae; phylum Streptophyta; class Magnoliopsida; order Solanales; family Solanaceae; genus Anisodus; species Anisodus acutangulus. Next base: position 9,350,817 of record CM056491.1, on the reverse strand, counting down.
GGGCAACGGCCATTTTAGGCCTCCCCTCCCCCAACCCCCCTACCCCCCTACCCTTTAATATTTATTTTTAACCCATAAGTTATTATATTTACACTTTAACCCAATTTTTCAACTATAAATAACTCATTTTCTCTTCATCTTTCTCACAAATCTTCCTACAATCTCTCTAATCTCTCAATATATCTCTCTACAAGTCTACATTGTTTGCTAAATATTCAATTTTATTTATTCATTTGGGAATTGGGAGTGAAGTTGGCAACTAGCTTGAGGATCTCCATCGAGCAAAATTTCAATTTTCAATTTTATTTAGCGCACCTAATTTTATTATCTTTAATTATTTATTATCATAATTAAAATGAAAGGATTAAGATGTATGTTTAAGGGTAAGGGTGCTTCTTCTAGTAGGGGCAACCAGGGCAATGGTACTTTTTCTAGTCATCTTATTCCTACACAGGATGATTTTGTTGATACTGAACATTTTCCTACAATACCATTAGATTTAGACCAGGAGCTATTTTCTGGAACTCAAGAAGACTTTAATTTAGACGATGATCTAGATGATACACCCACTAATGTTGATGACAACACACCCACTAATGTTGATGACAACACACACACTAGTGCACCTTCAACTGAAATACCTCATATTCCCCCTAGTATGAGACGAGGTCCAGCAAAACGACCATTAAAATCAGATGCATGGACATTTTTTGATAGGGACGTAGAGAATCAAGTAGCTATATGTAAAATTTATAAAAATGTTTTAAAATTTAAAACTAGAAAAGGTCACGGTTGGACGGGGGATTTAATTAGACACGTAGTAAGTGCTCATCCAGCTAGGTATGTCCAATACCATGTTTCAAAACCGGGTGCGCAAACGCCCGCTCCATCGGGGCAAGGTTCACATACTGATACTGTCCCGGATCAAGTACATGGTCAAATTAACCCTATGACAGGGGAAATTGTAGGCCCTAAATACAATAAACATAGAGATAGAGAAGCAATATCAAAATTAGTTGATGTGGAGGGTTTGCCTTTTTCATTTCCTTCATCTTCCGGTTTTATTCATTACATTAGAGATATATATAATCCTTCTTTTAACGGTTTTCCTAGATCAACTGTTAAGAGAGATGTATTTAAATTCGCGCATGAATATCAACAATATTTACGATATTCATTATATCATTTTAATGGCAAAGTATCTATCACGTCTGATATAGGTCGTAGTACTAACGACCATGATTATTTAATTGTAACTTGTCATTGGATAGATTATAAATGGTCTATGCAAAAACGTATTTTAGCGTATAGATATATAGATGATAGGCACACTGGTACTTTTATTGCAGATAATATTTATCAAGTGTGCAATTATTACGGAATAACCGATAAAATTATGACTATTACATTAGATAACGCTTCTTCTAACAATTACAATTTTAAAAAATAGGTTAACTCCATCTTTTCTAGATCATTTTCATAAAAAATGCGTGTGCCATATATATATAACTTAATTGTAAAGGATGGTCTATCACTTTTTGAAGACATTCTTAGTAAAATACAATTTGCTATAAACTTTATTTTTAAAAGTACAACGTAGAAAAGAATATAAAAAAACTTGTCACGATTGTGGACTATCTTATAGAAAAATTCCACAAGAAGTATCCACTAGGTGGAATTCTTTATACGAGCAACTACTTGTTGCTTATGACTATAGAATATCTATAACTTTATTTTTTAACTCTCATAATAAAAATCCAGCTGATATGATTTTAGATAGTGATTGGGTAAAAATTTCTGAACTTATTGTATTTTTAGAAAAAAAAATTCAAGTAACAAAAGAATTTTCTGGTATATATTATCCTACTATTTCAACTATGTTGTTTTATATAACTCTAATATTTTTATTACTTAGTTAATATATGAAAAAATCAGCTTATAAGGCAGCTATTAAAAAAATATTTGTCACAATAAAAAAATATTTTATTCCTATTCCCACTATTTATATTATTGGTTCTGTATTAAATCATACTATTAAAATAGACCGTACTAAATCACTAATTGAAACTATTTACGATTGTATAGAAGTACTACCACCTCCAAGTCCCAAAAATTTAAATCACCCACCACCTATTGAACAAACTAAAGAAGAAGTGTTGTCTAGCGTAGAACACCAATACAAAAAATATATATAGATTTTATCAACAAGAAAATGCTAGTAACTTACCGACTTCCATATCATCTTCTTCATCTTCAACACAACCTCACAAAAGACATGCTATTTCTGCGGCTAGTATTGAAAGCCTCAGAAATAGAATGTGCGGCCGTACCACTACTAACCAAATTAGCGAGTTCGATATTTTTGTTTTGCAGGGTTTTGTACCGTATCAAGAAGTTATCAATGAAGATGGACATGAAGACTTGCTGAAATACTGGAGGGAGAATGAGAAGACCTTTCCGACACTTTCATTGATGGGCCGAGATGTTTTGAACATTCAAGCGTCATCAACTGCGTCTGAAAGCACTTTTTCTGCCGGCAGATATCAAATAGGAGACCACAAATACTCATTAGCCGGAGACAGCTTGGAAATTGCAGTATTATTCAGAGATTGGATAAGAGCGGAGCGGAGAAGGTGCGGTCAATCGGAGATCAACGAAGAAGAAGATGAAAACTACAACGAAATCTTAACCGAAGGTAGTGGAAGCGACGTGGATCAATTTGACCAACAAATACCAATTCCAACCGAAAAACCACAAGAAATCATCAAGCAATTAGAACAGGTTTTTTTGAGAATGTAATTTTTTTAATTGCAATTTTGTTATGTAATTTGCAACTTTTGGACAACACCACAAAGTTGCAATTTAGATTTTAGACAATTGTATTTGTATTACAAAAAAATCATGTCTATTAAATAATATAAGAGGCACAAAAACAGCCTTGAGATATTTTTATTACACTATCTTATCTTGTTTATTGAGTTTTTTTTATACATATGTTATTTAAAAAAAAAAAAGGAAAACCCACTGACTCGCCCGCCCGACCCCGCCTCCGCCTCGATCGAAATCGGGATCGGGACGGATCGAGCAAGTCCCGCTGAACTCGACCCGCTGCACTCGCTGCACTCCAACCCCGACCCCTTTGCCCGTCCCACCCCGACCCCATCAGATCCGAGCGCGGCCCACTGACCACCTCTAGTTTGATCTTTAAAGGAGTATTGAAGAGAGGGTCCACACGGAAACAAATTTGCGTATCGGTGGCCCAAGAAGTATGGTCCACTGTAGTAAATTTTAAGAAGTACTACTAGTATTTTAATATTTTTTCATACCCATGTTGAAGGGAGCTTCTTAAAACAAACTTTCAAGCGTAGTTGGAAATAAGTTATTTCGGTATTAATTATTTTATCTTTTTATAATAATAAAAATAATATTATAATTTTAAAATAATTAATTATGAAATTAATTATACTGTAATTTTATCGTAATCAAATTTAAAATAAATCCATATCAAATTTTAATTTCAAGATTAAATTTCTCTTATCCCTAATACCAAATGAACCCAAAAGGGTGGGATTTAGGATGATAGTGAATACTCCCTCCGTCCCATTTATGTGATACATATTTTTAAATTCGTTTAAAAAAGAATGATGCATATTTTTATTTTACAATAATTTAATTTTAATATTTACTTTTTACGCTTAATGAGATGATATATAACCACACAAATATTTTTTAACTTGTTTTAGGTCACAAGATTCAAAAATCTATCAAACTATATTACATAAATATAAATTGTGCCGGAGGGAGTATTTCTTTTCCATGTGGACAGTTCCCTTTGATCATCAATCAATATTCAAAAGGAAATGAATAAAGAATGACGAAGACTATTCCTTTTGCAATCTTCAAATTCAAAATTTAAGGTTTATCCGTTAATATAATTTTTGTTTCATGTATTATATCACCTATTGACAATTTGACATGAAGTTTCGTTTATCGTAGCAAATGGATATTTTAGATGACGTTTGTTTTCGATAGTTGTTAAAAAAAAAAAATTAACAAAAATTCTTGCAAATGTTTTGTTCACCTAAATTCTTTCCAGTTTTTGAAAAAATTAAAGAACTTTTCTCTAACGAGATTTGATTGACATTGTAAAAAGCAAAAAAAAAAAAAAAAAGTTTCATCGAAATATTTTCACCCGCTTTTGAAACTAACGCACCTTTAGTCCATTGATTTAGGAAAGTTTTTCAAAAAAAATCACAATCCTAAACCAACAAGGGTTTGTTTTGTAAAAGCTGATTTTGGTTGAAAAAAAATACAATAACACTTGACAATTTCTTAAACTTGCTTGTATATTTCATTCAGACACTCGAATTACGATATATTTGTTATCAATCTGTATTAAAAAAAAACCAGTAAATAATAATAACTGAAAATAAATAGAATCAGTGTTGAAATAAGAATAATTTTCGAGAATATAATCGAGCCCACTTAGTTCAAAGTGTGTCCTTAAGGAAATTATTCCCCTCACAATACTCGAGGTTGATGGAATATCCCCTCCCATGATAGAACGATTATCTTACCAGAATAGTAGTACTCCAAATTCAGGTAGGGGCGAACCACTCAACGGCAGTATATCACACATAATTTATTTGTGCAGAAGAAGAAGAAGTTTTTGTTGTTCAGAAAATTCGTAAGTAAAATTCTGAGGAATCAAACGAATTTATAGCCATTGAAGTACTGTTTCTGAAGGTTTGCAACCCTTCTGAACAGCCACTAAAATTGGTGGGAAATTTAAATATGGGAAAGAAATCGGGTCGCGGGTCAGACACGCGGATCCGGGTCACTAACGGATAGGATTGGATAAGTTAATTAATTTAATTAAATAATAATTAAAAATTAAAGAAATTTTGGTCCAAAAAGATTACCAATCAATCAGATTATTTGACCGAATCCGAATCCGAAGCCGAGCGACGACGGCGCGAGGGAGACCCTCTTCTTAACCCTTTAGCAACAAGAAGGAGTACTTCTACTTATAAGTAGAAGAACTTTTCTTTCCACTACCGATGTGAGACAAATGCTTATTTTATAAAGTAAGAGGGAACTCCCACTTTTCTTTCCACTACCGATGTGAGACAAATGCTTATTTCATAAAGCAAGAGGAACTCCGCCCATTTCTCATTCAATCTATCATTTAAATCCAACAATATTTAAATTGAGTACTTAAACACATGATAAAATATCATTTTTATTCAAAATTTGAATTTTTTTTTGCACGTGTTATCAAAATATTTAAATTTGAAATTTTAAACACATGATATATTTCATTCATATTTGTTTTTCTTCACATTTTCAACAGTTTACCCTTCTTACATAATAGTGGAACTATATGTTATTTATTTATGTTGATATATATGAAGAATATATTATGAGTAATGTTAACGAGAACCTTGTGGAGACAATTAAATCTTAATATTTCTACAAGATATCGTACATTGCTAATGTTTGAACTTTAATGATCTCTAGATTACTGCTTTCCAGTTGTCGTCAATAGTACTCACTCATTAAATATGAGATTTCATTAGCCAGAAAGTACTAACGAGAATATGACATATAACAGGATGTAAGAATTCCACACTGGATTCAAGTTTGGCTAAAATATTAACTATACGCATCGGATATTTTTACTAAATTAGTGTCAATTTACCATGATTAAATGATTTGATGAGGTAAACTATATTTATTAACTATATCAACACATCACATATATTAAATTAATTATAAAACGAGAGAAACACGGAATGCAAATGTACCCGTATGGACTAAGAATATTCTGTTTGTGTTAAAAGCAATGCATTAATTACTTTTCTTTTTGTAGCAAATACTTTACTCTAATTCACTGACGGCAGAATTCGGGGAAGTGGATTCCATTACTTTAATGTTTTGAAAGTTTATCTGGCGCTCTCTTAACCAATTAACATTTGAAAATTAAAAGGAATTTATGCGAGTCAGAAGTCTAATGTGATTATATTCATAGTAGCTCAATTGGTTGGTTACTTGAACTGTAAAAGTTTGAATTCTCACATTGTAATTCTCTATCCATTTTTTCTTTTTCTACCCATATAATAAAAGTTAATTTTTTAAAAAAAAATGTGACTACATTCCTTTTAAAAAAAAATCGGAGAAAAAATATGGTTAGATTTTATTTATTTTATTTTCCCAATATAGACTAGATTCAAAGACTACAAATCAGTATATATAGTAAAGCTCGGTAATAAAAATCTGATGTGGCACCTCTCTTAGGTTAGAATTTGTATTTATCTTTTTTCTTATATATTTGTTGAGGTTCGTGCAACCCGATCCAATGCATTTTTATGTTTGTTGCGGTACATGCAACCCGATTTAATGCATTTATATATCTGTTGCGGTGAAATCCCCACAAACTAATTCATTAGTAATCAATATTGTTAAATACCCTTTGTTTTCAAAAAGATATATAGACCTTTGAATATGTGAAAATGAGATAAACTTAACACCCTTTAAATTCAATTTGGGGAAAACCTTGTTGACTACTTGAATGCATTAATGGGTCATTATTTCGATCTATCACTAACGTCTTTAGATGTGTCTTTCTCATTTATAAATGAAGACAAGTCATTCTTTTGTGATAAAGATTAATACACAATCTTCCACCTTCCTATAAGTTACGCACACAATCCACAATATATATATATATATATATATATTCTCAGATCCTATATTTTTTTCATAAGATAGAAAGAAATCAGAAATTACATAGAACAAAAGAAAAATTACCTTTAGCAATTGAGGAGTTCCGAAAATGGTGTAGTCAAAGTTTGAGATTTTCATTCGCGGTCACGAAACAACAAAGGTGAGTTCTCTCACTCATAATTCTTAGTATAATCCCTTATTTTTATGTTACAATATATATTAGAATATGATCCGGATGTTGAAAGAATGATCATGAAATTATTGTTAGTAGGTTATTTAATAACTAGTTTGGGTCATGAAATTACAATCTGTTTCGCTGAGTTATGTCTGTTAGAATTGGATGAAATTTTACAGGGTTGTACATCTATCCTTCATGATCATATTGAACCGAAGTGGGGATAAAACCGACATACGATTTAAGAGTTATCGCAGTTCAAATTTTCTACCTCGGATCGAATGAAATCCGAAGGACAAAACGTATTGTTGACACCCAATTTTGTCCCATCTTTTATGATTTTATTCGTAATTTTTAACATTTTTGACACTTTTAAAACAATTTTAATATATATATATATATGTATATTATTCTCTTATTATTATTATTATTCGCACTTTTTACTGTCATTTGCATTTTTTATCACAATCATAAGTTTTATCCAAAAAATTCTATGTTATTTTATTCTCGCAAAATTGCATCGCATTTCCATTTTTATTAAGCATTAAACATTTCGCAAATATTATATTTTTATTATTATCACATCGTTACGTTATTTTAAATAATTCACATCTTTTACAAAAAATATATAAATATGTTTTAATATTAAGCCCCTTTTCATATTTTTAAATCCATAACCCATTTTTCATTTTCCCAACCCAATACAAATTCTACCCAAACAAACAAGCCCAAACTCCCCAATTAAATTCCCTTATACCCAAACCCACAAAACAAAATCCCAAAACCTTTCCAAGCCCAATCGGCCACCCCACCTTCCAAGTCCAACCCCACAATCCCATTTAAACCAAACCCACAAAATAAACTCCCAAGCCCATTCCCTTTATTTCACCAAGCACCAACCAAAACTCCAAGCCCAACCGGCCATTAACGTCGCCTGACCCAAACCGCGGACCATAACCCATCCCCATTTTTAATCCCCAAACCAAACAAAAACCCCCAAAATCGAGAAAATAAAAGAAAAACCCTACACTCCTTTCTCTTCAACCCCAAGCCGCCGCACACCCCATACCCCCATACCCGACCCCACACGCCGGTCACCTCGCCCACTGCCACCACCAACTCCCTGCCACCAAACCCTGACACCACCACACCCTGACACCACCACACCCCTCCCATCACTTCACCATACCCATACCCCTAAAATCCGCTTCCAAAGTTCAGATTTCTTTTGCCTTTAATTCAAATTTCAAACTCGTTCTTGGGGGGGGGGGGGAAATCCACCTATAAATATCCCCCTTGTTCTTCATTTTTTGGGGTGTCCGAAAATCTGTCTTTGAAGTCGATTTTTTTTAGAGTTTTTGGGGTCGATTTTAAGTCCGAAAATTTATGTTTATGAGTCCGAAATTTTCTTAAAGGTTTTGCTTTTTACTTTGTTTGTGTTCTTCATTATTGGGAAGATTCCGGATTTCAAAAATCCAAAATCTACTTAAGAGTGTTTGTTCTTGCATATGTTCTTCAACTTAAAGGTTCAAAATATAGGTCGAAATTATTGGTTTGTGGTGTTAAAAAATCTTGAATTTTTGCTCTTTCCAACTGTTTTTTTTTTGGTTCCGGGTCGGGTCATTCCGGGTCGGGTCGGACATCAGAAAAAAGAAGAAGTAAAAAGCAGCATTCCAAAATCAGAAATTCAGCATCCAAAATCAGAATTCCGAAATCGCAAAAATCAGAATTCCAAAATAACGTCTCCGAGCGGATTCGACGATTCGAAACACGCCTCGCTGCCCGGAGAAGGTCAGTAAACTCGAATTCCTATCAAATTTTATTTTTGTGTGTTTGCTTTTAATTAATCGTCTGTTAGTTATATTTGGTTGGCATCACTGTCTGTTTAAGCATGTTCTGGCTAATTTAAGTTTATTTTGTTCATTAAGTTGTCAATTAGGTGTATGTTTAATATGATATACTGAAATACGCTTGCAGCTAGTTCAGTAGGTATTAGTTGTTTGTTAGCTGAAGAATGCTAGTTACTTAACTTGCAACCTGTTTAATAACCATCTTAGCCGCATTGTGCTTGGCTTTAAAGTGTCATTATGCCTAATGTATAACGTGAACATGGTCCTATATGTTTAAGATTAACCTAAATGATCCTGCCTATTTAAAATGTTACATTTTGAATGATTATTTGACCATCTCAATGTCTCGTATGTTTGCTGAATTAGTCACACTTGCCTTGTTTTGTTTAGATTTTGGAATGCATCCATGTTAGATTGATACACCTCCTAAGTCATCTTGTGTCATGCCCTATCTATTGAGTTGTCTAGATGGTGTTTCATTAACATTTTTGCACTATTTGAAACTAGCCTGTGCCGTCTTAAGTTATAGCCTTTGTTTGCATTTCATACTTTAAAACTTATAATATTGTTTCATGTAGTAAACATGTATAAGGAATAGCCTGATGTTAAAACTGCTCAAGTAGAAATGGTTTAATAAGTGATTTGAACATGTCTCACTTAGGAAAAAGAAATGTCTTTGCCTCTTGTTAAGTTGTGCAACCATATCCACAATGTCTACCTATGTGTATGTGTTATTCTCCTTGTTTTGGATCTGTCCATGAGAGAATTCCTATTCTTTTTTTTTACAAGCTGATTAAGTCTGGTGTGTTAGAAATGGTCCACTCCGGCTATGTTGGTATTCTCCAGTTCCCCTAAATGGTTATTTGGCTCATCCTTTTCATCCTATTAATGCCTACTGAATTAGTCATGCATTTCCCCTATATGATTAGGTGTTAAGTGCCTCCATAGCATCATGAAAAGTCTTTTAAGTTATCTTATATCATGCTATATTTACTAAGTTGCTGAATGATATCTGTATTAACATATTGTGCGTATTTGAACTAGTTTGTGGCGAGTTACATTACTGCCCATGTCTGCATTATATGTTTACTGCCGAATGTTTTCTTTCATAGTTGCCTTGTCTGAACTTTCTTATTGTATTGCTTTGCTTGGCTAAAAGCCAAGGCAAGCTTCGGGTTTGGTTTAGCCTTCTTCGATAGCCTGCCATGCCTAAGGTTCTAGAAACCTTTTGAATTTTGTTGCGACATCGGAAATGAATGGTGGTAGCCCCCTTGGTCTTCTTATCTTTCAAATTTGAAGTTTAGAGTGATTGGTCTTTAAGTTTACCTTCCCCTTTATTCTTTGTTGTGCTACCAGTAGTTTTGGTATCCAGTTGCACCTTGAAATTCTGGATATATGTCATCTTTAAATAGTTCTGGTTATGGGTTTTGTTGCATTTTGGTCTTGATTTTGAGGCGCGATTCTTTGCAATACTTGGTGACATCGTTGCACTTTCGAGCCATTATTCTGCTGCTGCGTTTGCGCGACACCGCCGCAATCTCGACCATTTACACTTCTTTTCGGAAATATTTCTTGCTACATTTTGAGCATATTTGATGTCTTATCAACTTTGTATTTTAGCCTAAATTGTTGCTATTTGCTTGGCTGAAAATAGTCGCTTTAAAGGCTGCTTTGGATGACCAGCTGCTTTGCTTTTCAAGTCCAGCTTACGTGTTTCAAGCCCACTCTGCGTTATTTTTAAACCCATTTCTTGTTGTTTCTTGGCTGAAAACAGCCGCTTTAACTTGTTTCGGACAGCTCGCTTCTGCGTTTCCAGCCCTTCTTTGCGTTATTTTTAAACCCATTTCTTCTTGTTTCTTGGCTGAAAAGCTGATCGCGTGCTCTTGTTTTTCTGTTTATTCTTTGCCGGCTTCATATTACTATTTCTTTGTTTTACCGCTTTCTTGTTTTAAAATAAACACCGCACCTTTCAGACATTGCTTTCCTGTTTCAGTCCACTGTTTCAGCATTCAAATATCCGTTTTACTATTTTTTACTGTTTTAAACTAAACACCGCGTCTTTTTCGGAAATTATTTTCTGCTTACTGTTTCACCGCTTGCTGCCTACTGTTTACTTTTTCATTTTAATTTTACTGATTTGAACACTATACTACACTGGCCGATGAAAAATATCCGTCGATTTTGAGGCCTCCACAGTTGCAAAGACGGAAATATAACTTCTGGGCAATGATGAAGACTTAAACCTTTTTATTTCATCCGAGATCAACATGTTTAGTAGGCGAGGTGACTAAAATAACCAACAAGTTATATATTCGTAGCCACGACGTGATTATAGTGATCTTTTCTATTTCACCCGAGAGACCAACACGTTTAGTAGGCGAGGCAATCAAAAATAAACCACGTTAGTCATATGTTTGCAGCCACGACGTGATTGGAATGTTCTTTTCAAAATTTAAGTCTGAGCCCTCCGTGATCAAAACATTCACTGTTTTGAATACGGATATGAAGTTATTTGTATTTAACTGTTTCTAACCGTTTGTTCTTGACAGCTTGCAGGGATTAAAGTAAATAACGGCGAATTATTCCTCGGAGTTTATTTATTTTATTTCTTTCTTTAATTCAGCTTTTATCCCGCTTTGTATTGTAATATTTTTTATCGCACTTATGTAACTATTGAAATGCTTAGAATAGGCAAACTTAGGATTAATTCATAGGGTAGTTTAAGATTTGAAACCCGTCGCTAGCTTATTTATTTGTAGGCTCGGTTGAATTCAAACTTAGAAATCCTTCGCTAGTTTATTTATTTTAGGCTCGTCACGCGTATTCAAGATTTTCAAAACAACTTTTGTCATCTTTTATTTGCTTTATTAATCGTACCGAATAAGTTTATCTTTTGTCAATTTACAATTCATTGATTCTCAAAATTTTACTTTGGCATTATAAATAAATTGTTTTACTATCAATTGTCAAATACATATTTTTCCAACTCTACATGTATTTCTCTTTAAATATCATACAAATGCATATTTTGGAAAAAAAATCTCTACATTCATCTATCTTTTAAAATGCATCTCTTTTCATTAATTATTTGCAAACATCTTTTAACTTCATGCTTCAAACATGCATTTTTTCTAGTAATAATTAACCTGAGTTTGACCGGATAACCGCAAGTTAGCGGATCTTAAAGGATGTCTAACCCCTTCCTTTTAGGATAATAAAGAACCCTTATCTAGAATCTCACTAGTTTCGCAGACCTTAAAATTGGAGTTACATTGCAGCATTTAGTTTAAACATTTAGGTGTCCTAATTCACCGTAAAAAATAATTAGGTGGCGACTCCTCAACCCTTTTTACCCAGGAATCACCGAACACGTTGTGCTCCGCTTTGACCCGAGCAGGTCGAAAATCGGCGCGACACGTATAACGAAATAACTGTACATATTGGTGAGGAATCTGAAAAGTTGTGCTGAATGAAAGTTTTATATTTCTATGCTCTAGACAGTTTGAGACTTTATAGAGATTAATCCGACTTACGGTTAAAAAGTTATGACTATTTTAAGATTATATTTTGTTTTACAAAAATCTGGCGAAATAGTTTTCTGAGAGTTGTTAAAATAAAAGAACTGAATATTTTGGTGAGGAATCTGAAAAGTTGTACTGAATAAAAGTTCTAGATTTCTGTGTTCTAGAAAGTTTGAGACTTTACAGAGATAAATCCGACTTACAGATAAAAAGTTATGAATGTTTTAAGATTGTGTTTTTTTTATAAAAAAATTCTGGCGATACAGTTTTCATAGGGTTGTTTCTTGCGTTAATTGGTACTAGTTTTACTAAGTATTTTCAGAGGAAACTTGGGATAGTGATAGATCCCCGTGTTGCCTTCGACTCGGCGTAAGAAACACCTTATTTAAAGTTACGGTTCGAGAGTTATAACCCTTACAAGTGAGAAGAGCGAAAAGTTGAAAGAAGAAAATATGATTTGAGTATTTTGAACATATAGTATATATATATATACAAATATATAAGTGCATTGGATCGGGTTTTTGATCATTTTCTCTTATATTTTTAAAAAATATTTGTTGAAAATTCATCTCCATAACTAATCCCTCCTAATTTTCATAACCTATATATTTATTAATCTCAATAACTCCCATGACTTTCATTTTCATAACCTCCAAAATTAAACATCATAAATTTTTCATGACTTTCATTTTCATAACCTCCAAAATTAAACATTATAAATTTTGCTATCAAGTAGAAAGCCCAAAAGTCTCCATCATAAAAACAACGAAGACGAGAAAATGTTCTATATTCAAATATTCAGGAAAACTTTTGATGAATGATTCTATTTCAGTTTCTAAAACTTCTCATTTTCTGGTACTAAATGAGGAAATTGACGGTGATCATCTTACAAACTATATTACGACACCGGTGAAGATATTTTTTTCCCCTCTCATCAGTTTCGCTCCTTACACCTTTGGATACTTTTTCTCCTAAGCACGTTTTGCTTGACTTTACCTACTTTGCCATCTTTTCATCCTATGAATAAGCTAGTCTGGGTAGGACCTTGTAGGTGATATCATTTGCTCTGTTTTTAAATAGTGGTCATTCATGCACATCCAACGATTTACTTGTAGTAGTGCTGAGGACTGAAACTACTATCTTCAGAAATAATCTGACATAAACCGACAAGCTGGATATAAAAAAAAAAAAAAAGAAGAAGCTAGCCTGGTAAGTCTACAGTTGAAGCTTCTAATTGAATTCAATGCATTTGATGTCATTCACGCATCTTATCATCTATGAATTAATTTTTAATTTTTTCTATTAATCTATTTCTCTATTTTGGCCAGATGAGTATTCTATTAGATATGTTTGTTATAATTTGTTTGACACATATCATTTAGAATATAGAAATTCAGTTGGTCTAACTGATTTTGTAAATATTATTAAATTAAATATTTATTTATAATTTTGTGTTCATCATCATACGTTACTCAATCTCTTTTGTTTTAAACAAGAAGTATATTTTACTTTTTCTCTGACAAGTCATAAAGAAAAAAAGAAAAAAGGGGAACATTCGTGCTCTTGGTTCATGTGAAGACATAGCTGTATGTTGCAGGCATGGCAACCTTTATAACTTCCAAATGTACTAATCATTAAACTTTGCATCAATGATGTTGGTATCAACTATCAACTGTGTCGAAACCTTCTGTTGATACGTAAAAAAAGTTCACATAATAATCGTTAATCATAAATCTAGTACATGAAGACAAACTTTTTAGCTCAAAGATGGTCCTAGTCAAACTGTTGTATTTTTCATCCTCAGCTGGAGAGTTGCATGTCAAAATATCAAAAAACTCTGGAAACAAATTCTCCTCCGTTTGAGCAACTTCACAATGAATTTATGTATCCATTATAGAAACAGTGCGTTTCATGTTCTTATTACTGAAGCATCAAGAGTAGAAGCATCACAAGTCTAATATAGCTTCCATTATATATAACATCCAAAAACAATTAGTGAATAAAAGGAACAATTTCAAATCTCACATTCTTGTATTGAATCTGTAATTGTACAGATGAGCATACAAAGAAGACGTACAGATTCCAAAATCGTATTCCTTATACATCCAAATAGACCTAGTGTTTCTATTTATTCCCCGTGGAAGAAATGAAAATGATAAAACAAATAAACCAGATACGAGTTAGTCCAATTGATCCTTACATAACATCACCTGAGCTTGAAATCCTTTAATTCCTCAATTTCATGCTCTGGCGCTGAATGGAGAATAATTTGAGAATCAGGTCACAACAATGTTCTTATTCTATGAACATTTCAGGCAAGAAAAACCTCTGATGCAGAACCCATTTAACTTCCTCATAACCATGACGGCTCTTATCACATTTCAATGGATACAACATGCTCAATATCATCTAAAATGAGAGTATGTTCACCAAGTGCCAGTATTCTGTTGCCTTGGTCATTTGCAAAGCTAAGAAGCTCACAAGGATCTACCAAGAGACTTGTTTGAACAGATTTATGTGCTGGAACATGCACACGATCAAATCCCACCAGTGTTTTCAGTGGAGCACCTTGAATATTCTGTGGCAAACTAGAGAATAATAGCAGAACATGGCTTCCATCCATGTCCCCATCATTCGTGACAGAGATATGAACGAAGAATTTTGACAAACGACAACTTGGCACATCTTCGACATGAATGTAACCAAGCCTCTTGTGTTCTTCGGCAAGTATACTCCTTTTCCAATTAGATTTAGCAAGTGATAAACTCAATCTTTTTGGTGCAGATAAGAGCTGCGAAGAGAAGCTTGTATAGCTCAATCCATGCCCAAATCCATATAGCAAGTCTCCAGTATAAAACCGATAGGTTCTTCCAGGATAACTGTTTGCAGGATCAGCTCTCATATTCATGTCAGTCATTGGCACTTTGGTAAATGACTCAAGGTACCAGGTCATGGGCAATTTTCCACCTGCATTTTATTTATAAAAGCTCAATCGACAGCTTGTTCTCATTTTGCAAAAAAAACAGAGACAAACAGCAATAAGTTTGAAGGAACACATTACCCCTTCTACACACAATATCATATGAAACTAATTGCTATCAGCTTACAGTATGACGTTTATACTAACCTGGGTTTTGATATCCGAAAATTATCTCAGAAAGTGCTTTGCCACCAGTCTCTCCAGGGTAAGCAACCCATAAGATACTAGCAATTCTTGGGTCTTTCTCAGCAAAGGATACATCAACAGGTCCACCACCGGTAAGAACCAAAATTATTGGTTTCTTACTTACTGCTGCAAGAGTGGTAACTAAGTTTGTTTGGTAACCTGGTAACAGAAGACTATACCGGTCATGATCCTCAGTTTCCTGGGATAAATCCAACCCAGCCACAACAATTACATAATCAGCTTCTTTAGCAATAGAAATAGCACCCTGGAAACCAGCAGTGGAATTGCATCCTACGTCAAGGCAACCATCTGCATGGAGTGTTCTATTTATATGTCGGTGAAACCCCTCACGGATGCTCTTTAATTTGCATGGCACTCCTGTAAGATAACGAAGGATAGTAAATTACATTAAACAATGAAGAATCACATTTTTTCAAGGTGCTTCCTATGGAGACAATGAAGAATCACATTTTTTCCCCTGAACTTTTAACAAAATATTAACTCAAAAGGGAATTGTCCTGAGTAACTATGAGGACCCCGAGTGACAAGATTAAGAAAACTCACTTGGTGATGTAGAATATTTCTTGACCAGAATGTACATTTATATTTCACTTTATAGAATATCTTTTCTTAATTAACCACAAAACTCCTTTTCCAGATTTATATAGACCATCCAATTCGAGCATTTACCATGTTTAAATTGACAAACACATACATGTAAGAACGAGGACTAAGTTTTTCGCCATTTTGATTCCTTCTGGAATTTGCGTAAAGAAATAAAAATATATTTCTATGTTTCGGATGTGATATTGGATTATTTTAGTGATTTAGTAAAAGAAAAAGCGTATATTCAAGCATTTTGGATTTTCTAACCTGAGTAAGTACCACCTGGACTGCTCACATTTGCCATAGGACCGACTATAGCTAATGTAGAAACACTTTTCTTGTTCAATGGCAAGAACTTCTTATCATTTTTAAGAAGCACTATGCCCTGCCTTGCTGCATCAAGGGCCAAATTCAAGTTGTTAGAAGTGCAGACATCTTGAGGTCCAAAATTTGCAAACTGTCCCTTTGCAGGATCTCCATCAAAAAGACCAAGCCGGAATTGAACAGCAAACAAGTATTGCAGTGCTCTGTCTAGGTCTTCTTCAAGCACATTCCCCTGCTGGAATGCAGATTTCACATGTCGCAACATGTATGTTCCACAGTTTATATTTGTTCCTGCCACAAGTATTGAATTAGAGTTGGCAAAAGCATAGAGCTACATAGAATGACAAATCTGATGAAACTGCCAGAAACCTGCTTTAAGGGCAATAGCAACTGCCTCTTCTGGCGTTTTGGTGTATTTTTGGTTTTCATATATAGTAGCCACAGCATCACAATCAGAGGTGATGTATCTGAAATTAAGTCATTCAACAATTACCCATGAGTTTGAAGTAAATCTCATTTGAATAAAAGCCTTCACATAAAAAAGAAGAAGGAAATATTACCCATCAAACCCCCAGTCAGTTCGGACTTTATCTAAGAGCTCCTTATTTGCACATGCTGGTACTCCATTCACACTATTGTATGAACACATCAAGCAACTGGCCTTACCTTGCTGGATACAACTCCGAAAAGGTGCCTGAAATGTGTCCTCCATATCCTGCTTTGTCACCTAATATGTAAAGTGATAAAGAAATTAACACTAGAAATTTTGATATTTCACAATTCCATCGTGTATATGGAATTCCTCGGTGTTTGTATTCACCGTTACTTGAGCAACTTAATCTGGCTCCGACAAAAAGCAGATATTTTTAGGCCAGCCACAGCTCAATCTTATACTGTAGGTGGTTAAGTAATATGCATAAACGTGTATACCAGCCTCCATTCTCCAATAAAGAGAAGATGTATGTAAAGAGAATTCAGAACTATGTATGGTAACAATTTACATAACCCTATGCTATATAACTCTCCGCCTCCAACTGATAAAATGTGCAAGGATTTGTCGTGTAAATTGAACAATAAGAAACAAGAAAAAAAGAAGAAGATTTTATTCTAGTTTTGATGATATTATTGTGTTTCCAGCTAAATAGAAACAAATTGAGATCAGGCTTTGGTCTAATAAGTATAAGCTTCACTGCAATGTGTCAGACCTCTCTCATCCTCTATCAAAACATTTCACTATAACAACCATGTTTTTCGTTATGTTATATGTTCTCTATAACAGAATTTCACTATAGTAGTACGGGGACAAACAATGTTGTTATATAGAAGTTTGCTTGTAATAAGCTAAATGCCAGGCAATAATTTCAACCACCCAAAAGTAAATAATAGTAAACAAAAGCAAAATCTAGTACAGCAACAACTAAGAACTAAGCAATTAAGTACAAAGGTTAAATAAGTTTACCACAGCATTGAAGTTATATCTGGTAACATCACCCCATTTCTCCAAGTCATAAGCAGTGAAATGCTTACAACAAGCCGATAACATCAGCTTATTACCATCACTATCATCTTCTTCTTCTTCTTTAACAACCCTCCTAGTTTTCCCAATCCCATGTCTATTTACTTCTTTAGCCTTCGAATTTAGCTCTTGAAAGCCAGTAACATATTCAATAGCATAAGAAGAAACCACCATAGGATCTTCCCCAGGTGTTTCTTGACCTCTTCCCCATCTTGGGTCCCTAAAAACATTAATATTAGGTGCCCAAAATGTAAGCCCAGATTGACCCGTATTATACATAGCCCTTGCCTCAACTGCAATAGCCGATGCAATGGAATGCCACAAAGTTCTATTGAAAGTAGCTGCAGTAAGAATAACTTGAGGGAAACTAGTGGAACCTTTAATGGGCCCATTGAAATTGATCCCAGGTCCATTAGTGCCTATACCATGAAGTGATTCTGACCACCATTCATATGCTGGTAAACCAAGTCTTGGTATTGATGTTGTATTATCAGATAGGTGTAGAATTTTTTCATCAATTCTGAGTAGGGAAATTAGGGACTTAACTCTAGTGGAAATTGATAATTTTTTGTTGCAAAAAGAATATTTGTGATGAGGTGGCTGACATGGGAATTGAGGATGTGGATTTGATTTGCTTAAATGAACACTAAAACCGAGGATGAACAGAAATACTAACAAGAAATGGATGTTTTTGGCCATGTTGTTAAAGTAGTGCAAAGATTGTTGGAAGAAGACTGTGATTATTTATCCAAGGAATTGTTGACTGTACTTGTCATTTTTATAGTATTTTATAGGTGATGATAATAATAGAATTGAATTTATAGCAGTATAATTACATAGGCCGTTTTGGCCATTTATTCAATTATTGTGGTATAAAACATACTACTAAAATGTTTGGTAACGGTTGGTGTGTTAATATTTGGTTGACTCAATTCGCTATGATTGATTACTCATTACTCTCCAATCTTAATAAGCAACAATAATTGCTAATTGTTCAATATTGCAAATTACGTTAGTTCTCCCTGGTCTATTGTGTATGATCATTAACCTTTCTTTCTTGCTAATAGAATATTTTTTAATATTCTTTCATTAATTATATTAATTATATATCTCACATTTTAAATAAAATTATAATCCTTTTATAATTAGATTAATTAGTTATCTAATTTATACTAAAGTAAATATTTTTGTAACCTTATATATATATTGTAAATCATTCATAAATAAAATCAATGGAACATATTGCTTTATGATATCAGTAGCCTAAAATTACAAACCTTGCCATAGCCGTCGATACACCTTCTCGGCCACCACCTTTTTTCAACGTCGACATCTAGCCCATGTCGGAACCCTAGCCGGCGACCTCTCTCGCCCCCCCTTCTTTTCCCCACGACGGAACCCTAGTTTTTTCGGCCATTCTCCCTCTATTTTCCTCCTAAATTTCCTCTTCCACAAAACAAAATTCCATCCGGCACTTGCCGTAAACAACATTAAAAACTTCATCTATGTGATTCTTGAGATGGAAAAAGGGTCAATACTTCTAGTGAGCGGAGCTTTTTAAGATCCATTGTCGTATTTACGAAGTTATTGACCACATTATCCCTCCCACGCCGAAGTCTACAGACGTACCATCGGCTTCGACTTCTGATGATGCACTCTGGTCTCGTTTGGACGCAACCGTCCTCTAGTGGATATACGACACGATATCTAATGATCTGTTCCACACCATCATTGAGACTAATGCCACTGCCCGCCAAATGTGGGAACGTTTAGACAATATTTTACAGGACAACAAAACTCAATGAGCGTTATACTTTGAAAATTAGTTCAAGGACGATTTCCCAAACGTGTCTGCCTATTGTCAAAAACTCAAGATGCTTTTCTACCAACTCTCCAATGTCGGCACACCAGTCACTAATCAGCGATTGGTCATGCAACTTATTGCAAGTTTGAACGAATCATATAATGGCGTTGCCACCATCCTTCAGCACGTCATTACCTCCGTTTTATGAGGCCCGTTCGAAGCTCATCCTTGAGAAAACCCAGAAAATCAAGCACAGCACCACTCGGGCCAGCATTGCCAACACCGCCCTCACCACCACCTTCGAGCCCTCCACCGACGGTAGGGCCTCCCGTAACAACCGCCGGAGCAGGAAGTCCGGCAAGGATCTCGGCAGAAGAAATTCCTGCAACAACGGGCAACAACCGCGGCAATGGCAGTAGCCTCTGTCGTGGGCTGCCTACCCACCGTGGGCCACGTAGTCCCCACCGTCATGGGCCTCCCTTCCTTGCCCGTATACGACATCCTCGTGGACTCTACCTCAGAACCAATAGGCCCAACCTGACATACTTGGCCCACGTCCACAACATGCCTACACAACACAGCCCACCTATCGACTTATGCACCGACTGACATTGAGGCAGCTATGAGCACAATGTCAATCAACAATCTAGACAAAATTTGGTATATGGACACATGCGTCACATCTCACATGACGGTATCACATGGTACTCTCTCATCTTATTCCAATTTGAGTAATTTAAATTAGAATATTATTGTTGGTAGTGGACGAGGAATTCCCATTGTGGTTATGGTCATTCCTCCCTATCCCTACCACATCCACCACTAATCTTAAAAAATGTCCTCCATGCCCCTAAATTCATGAAGAATCTAATCTCCGTTTGACGTTTCACAACTGACAATTGGGTTTCCCTTGACTTTGATCCTTTTGGTTTTACTATAAAGGATTTTACGACAGGGAGACGAATAATGAGATGTGATAGCACCGGAGATCTCTACCATATTTCAAACGCCGTCAACAATCCAGCCTCAGTTCCCTCAACCTTTGCTGCTCTTTCGTCTTCCTTATGGCATTCTAGATCAGGACATCCGGGAGATTTTGTTTTACGCTCCCTTAGGAAAAATAATTATATTAATTGCAACCGTATTTCTAGGACTCCTATATGTGAATCTTGCGTTTTTGGGAAACATGTCAAATTACCATTTTCTGCATCCACAAATTATACTTTAATTTCTTTCGATACCATACATAGTGATTTGTGGAAATCCCCTATTTTGAGTACGGCTGGCCATCAACATTATGTGTTGTTTTTGAACGATTATTTCAACTTTCTATACGTGCTATTTGATCGACATCACGTCATATTAAACAATATGTTTTATTTGGCGATGTGGTAGCCTCCCTTTGCTTACCATCGCTTTCGTTTAAGGCACATAAAGACAAATTTTTAAACGACCTTTAAAATCAGCACACTAAACAAATTAATGTGGGTGACTGCAATAGAGTATCAAGAAAAACAGTTTCTTATGCGGATGGAGATGATCAAGTCAGTGAAGCCAGAAGCATATGATTGGTTAAAGGCAATCTCCATTGACAAATGGACATTACCAATGGATGAAGGCAGGAGATGGGAGATGCTAATAACAAATAGTTCAGAATTATTCAATAATTTACTAAAATCTACACGGGAATTTCCCGTTACTGCAATGGTGAGAATGACTTACAACAAGTTGTGGAGCGGTTTGTGGCTAGAACAAAATAGGCCAAAGCCATATTAGCATATGGTGGGAAATGGATGTCAAATCCTACCAAAATGTTCGAGCATCATATAAAAAATGTGAGCAACACAAGATGAAAGAGTATAACCATGTTGAATGTGTGTTTGAAGTCAAGACATGTTCTTACCAAGGTTTGAGAGGCAACATTCATAGTATGAGATGACGAGAACGTATAGTTATGGTAAATGGCAATCATACCACATGTCGTGTTCTCATACCATCAAGTGTTTCGAGGAAATTGAAAAAATGGTATCAAATTATATGGCACATAATACAACGTTAAAAGTTTTCTTAAAGCGTATGTCGGTCATTTCTACCCACTTGGTGATCAGGCTTATTAGCCAAACAAGCCATTTTCAATGATTGCTAACAAAGAGTATATCCGTAAATTACGTGTTAACACATGAACTCGAATTCTCAATCAAATGGATGTTTCGGATAGGACATACTCTCTAAGGTGCTCGATGTGTAAGTAGTTTGGCCATAGTAAGCGTTTGTGTAACCTAAGGGGCCGTGGTGGTGGAAGTAACTCTGGTGGTGGAAGAACCTCTCCTAGTGGAAGAGCCTCTCTTAGTTGAAGAATCTCATGATTTTATGAATGTATGTTAATTCTTCTTGATGTATTCGAATTGTCTTGAATTATGAATCTTAAGTATTTTTCTTCTTGTAATGAATAATGTATTATTTTTTAATGAAGCATCTTGAATTAGCCATTTTATAATCAAGAAAATTCTATTGAAATTTTTTATAACATACAAAAATTAGAAAAGTAATTTAATCTTCGTCGCTCTCTGAAATCACCTCGTCGTCATCTTCATTTTCATAATCCTCCTTACTTGTATTCTCTGCTTCATCTTCTTCCTCTTCATTTTTTCTCCATCATCCTCGTTGTATTCTAGATCCCAACTATCATCATTAGAAGCACTCGCTTGGTTAACACAACAATATAGCACTCCACAATTTAATGTTTGTGGTAAATATTTTGGAAGACCTATCCATTCTTGAATTATTGGATAAACTAGATAAGAAGAGTCTCGGTGAAGATTTTTATTTTCTAACAATTTTCAATGATCTTCTTCATTCACTCCTAAAAATTAAGATCGTCAAAAGCATGATACATATCTAATGCTTTCTGCATTTTTGAAATTTCTTTCATCAAGTATTGGATAACCAGTGGTTCATCCTTGAATTTGGAGGTCTGATATGTAGTAGACAATGCTTGTGTACAACTAAACTACGACAACAACATAATACTTCATAATCACACCTTTTTAATATAATTGAACTCATTGAGGCTTTTCACCCCCAAATTATAGCTCCTTCGAGTTTTGAGGAGAGTGGGTCACCCTCAATTATGTGTCCAACAACTTTTAAATCAACATTGATACAAATTGATTGATTTTCAAAGGGACGAAGAACATCATATCATTTTTCATCAGATAAATCCACGTAACATCCTAATATCTCTTTTTCAAAATATGATTCAATTGTGTTTGTATTTTTTTTCTATCCTACCATGAGGCCTTCTTGAGTTACCATCGCCTTTTTGTCTATTTTTGAACCAACTATTGAATGTAAGTTTTCTAGGCATTTTTAAAATGTGAGTTTTTTTAACCGGATGAGTTATATAAAAGTTCTTAACCAAATGTGTTATATAAAGTTCTGTTATATAAGTGTGTCATAATTTGCGCATGTAAAATTGCGCAATATAAGTGTGTCATATAAAGATGTCAAAAGCGAGCATAGTATTGTCAAATCAAGGATGTCATTCCAAAAACTCATATTTTGTGCATGTAAAAGTTGTGCAATAGAAGTGTGTCATATAAAGCGGTCAAAACGGCATAGTGTTGTCAAATCAAGAATGTCATTCCGAAAACTCATCTAGGATATGAGAACTACACGAGGATGATTTTAAATACTCAAATAACCTGAACCATAGATACAATAGAGAATACAATAATACAATGAGAGCTGAGTGAAATTGGCGTGTTAGGGAGGATAAAATGCATAGAATAAAATTTGAAGGCACTTGGACTCAAACGTTCAAAAACTCATGCTACGTCAATGCTTTGTGGTACACCACAAGAGTTCAATTGTGCTCTAAAGGGTTTTCGCGAAGAGAAAAATCAGATGAAAATACGTTGCCTCAGGGTAGAATATGGTCAACATGGTTACGTCAGACTCAGATCCAAGTGGGATTCGGACTGTGAGATGTCCGATGAAGATGAATCCACGTGATCCTATTAATACTTTTTTATAATAAAGTAGGTAGATACAATCATAATGATGACCCCAAGGGTACTTGGGAGTTTGCACCTATATAAGTAGCCTTTCATTTGTTATTAAACTATAACATATTCAATGTCGAGTAGTAGAAATGTAGATTGGTCGGTATTTCTTTCAAATGATTCGAATAGCAGTGGTGATGATAACTCAAATCATAGCAGCTATTCCGGTGATTCGAGTTTTCTTGATAACAATGAATTCAAGATAGACGGTTTGAAACCCCACATTCTTATAGAGCGTAATGATGATTTTTGCAATGTGAAATATTCAGATCCACGAGAATATTATTGCGGGTTACGCCGAGAATGGACATATCGGCATGCCAAATCAGAACGTCATGTTCGTGACTTGGAAAATCTCAACGCTCAAATCCCAACAAGGTTCTCAATGACCATGCCTCGAACTAATCCACACTCTTGCAGGTTGTCGTATGGAGGATTAAAAAAGAAAACAATAGAATGCTAGCAAGCCGTATACTTTATATGCTAACTTTGGCCCAAGAACAAGCATCATCAACGGGTAGAGAACTAACATCTACATAAAGAAGATATGCCTTAAGAAACCCAAAATATTTTTCTGATGACGATATTGAAGACTTCTATTCTGATGATGATTATGGGTTATTTTGATTCACTTGCTTAGTTTTTGGGTCATTTAAGTTATGGACTCATGATTTAATTTTTATTTTTAATTTATGATGAAGTCATCAATTTCAAAAAAATTACTATGTTTTAATTTGCTTTAATTGTTATAGTATATTATTAATTTATATAAGCTTCTTAGAGTTAATAATACATAAAAAAATTAATCAATTCACAATTTTAAAGAAAACACAAATAAATTAGTACATAAAAGGTGCCGATTACATAATACATTAAAAGAAATATAGAAAATACATAATATATGAAAATGTGCAACTAGTAAAAATAAAATACATAAAAATAACAAATTTAATAAATAAAATACATAGAAATAATAAACAACAACAAGATAGCACAAATAATCTTCCAGAATTTCAGTTTTTCTTTCAAAGCATTTTTCTCGTATTGAGTGTCTCTAAGGTTATCCTTGAAAAACTTTATTTTTCTTCGGATTCTTTTAGCAAGCCCTCCAGAAGGTCAATTTTTTCTTGAGCTTCCATAAGTTTAAACTGCAAGTCAAACTTCACGGTATCTTTAGTGATACGTGAAGTCGCGATATCTCTATCAACAGGAGGCTTTTAAAACTTCGCCACCACCGTTTTATCCACGGGAATATCATCTTCCCTTAAAAAATGTTTGCAGCCATTGATATCCTATAAACATTACAAGAAAATCAGTTTTTGAAAGTAAAATATGTAGATAATGTAAAAAAACTCTAAACCCTAAAAACTTGTGAAAACACTTACTCGGGCACTTTACAACGCCAAAAATGATGACCCGAATTATCTTGGGTCCTTGATGTTCTTAGCTTACAATAACAACCGCATTCACAAACATCGAGTTCTATAGCAAAGTTTGATGTTTCAGAGCTTTGAGACATGATTTTCGGGGGATGAAGTATGGTAAAAGAGTGAAAATGGAGAAGGTGAAGAGTGACTTGAAAATGGCGAAGTGTTAGGGATTTATAATAACCCCTATTGCGCATGAATTTCCTGCGCAAAAGATAGTATTGTAACTTTTTTAGGGGGGATTCTGGATCAAAATCTCACTTTGTGAGTTACTTAAGTTGCGGACTCCAATTATCTTGACATGAACAAATAAGTCACCACTCGACAATCAACGTTGTTCATTTAGAAGACACATTACTATATTCATTCAGGTATAAATTGAAAGACAATTTATTAACTTAATGATATTGATATTACTTAACAAAAAATATATGCTCGAATGCCAAATGATATACGATCGTCTTAAATACATGACTTGACAACCACGTGCAACGCACGTGTCGAGAAACTAGAATATATAATATATGCGAAATCTGAAGCAAGATTATTCACTGCCCCACTTCAAATCAGACATAAAACCTTGAGTTAAAGTAAAATATCACCTCCTCCAAGGACGATCTTCGTATATATGGTTGCCTAAAGAAAAATCTGATAATGTATATTGTTAAAGTGAGTCATATTTATCAATGTTAACACATTACGTGGGGAGCTAGCCACTCCTGAATTAAACGAATGTGTGAGAATAATGTATATAATTTAAGACATAAATAATTTAGTATAACAATATTACGCTATGATCCAATTATTGTCTAACGATTATCCTTAACATTTCGTGCATGTGTATTTGAGAAATAATCATACACAATCAACTATAGTACAACACCTCTAGGCAGAATAAGACCAAAGAATATCCTCTTCGTAGTGATAAACTTTTTTTTAATTTATTAAGTAGAAATATATAATTGTCCTATCACAATTATAAAATTGTTACATGAATTTTTTAAAATAATAGCCTAATTCACCCAGTTTAAGCAATAGGTTTTAATTGAATGCTCATATTTCTTTTACATGATTAAGTACTAAAACTAATATCTCATAAGCACGTTCTAATTAACCCACAAGTCTTTTTATCATTCCGTGTGTAGACCTTCAAGTCGAAAGGGTGTGGTTAACACGTGAGTGAGTACTGTTACAAATTAACATGCCTATTGTTTAAGTTGATTTTTCAGAAGATGACTCAACTATCCTCATTGTAACATAAAAGTCACTTAACATTGTTTTGTAACTGGAAAGTAATTTAACTATTGTTATTATAACAAAAAAATCACTTAACTTAGTTTTGTAACTGAAAAATCACTAAACTTTCATCTTTGTAACACAAAAATCACTCAATTCATTTTAGTCAACTTTTTTTGCTGACGTGATATTTTAAAAAAGTTAAATTCTTATCTAATTTAATATAAATTCACCAAGTTTTACCGTTTGGTGATCCGCCCCACTAAACTGACCTGCTATCCAATTTTTTATAACAAAACACTAAGGATTGAAATTTTACTGGTAACGTGGCTGAATTCTTCTTTCTATCCGGGCCTTAAAATTTTGCCCAAGTTCATCTGGTTACTATGACACTGCTAAGCTATTTGCTTGTATTAACAGTTCTTCAAGAAATTTTATAATACATTCTATTCACAAAATATTATGCAAATCAACTGAGTCTAGTTGTACCTTTGTTCTTCTTTTCATCTATGATGCATTCATATTACAATTCCCTTGAGCAAGCATCTTGAATTTTATGAAGAATACCATAAGAAGTTGATAGCGATTGCTGGAAAAGTAAATGTCACATCGATAATCAACGTTTCAATTCACTTAGTTAATGCAGGGGCCAGGAAGTAGTGATTTTGTTCAAAATTACTATATTAATCCTCTGATCTACAAAATTTACATTACTGATCGGTTCTCAGACATCCTCATCAAGTCCTACACCAAATTCATTGGATAGCGAGTCAGGTTAGTAGGGCGGGTCACTAAATGGCAAAATTGGGTGAGCTTATATTCAATAAAGATTTAACTTTTTTAAAAATGCCACGTCAGCAAAAGTTGGCTAAAATGAGTTGAATGGCTTTTGTATTACAAATATGAAAGTTAGGTGACTTTTCAGTTAAAAAACAAAGTTCAGTAACTTTTGTGTTACAAAGATGAAAGTTAAGTGACTTTTCAGTTACAAAACAAAGTTTAAGTGACTTTTGTGTAGGGCTGGCCAGTGGGCCGGGTCGGCCCGGTCCAGGTCCGACACTGCCCCATCCCGCCCCGAACCCGACAATTAAAAAAAAATCGCGGTAACGAGACTCGAACCGGGACGGGACATGGTCTCGTCCCGACCCGTCCCGGCCCGCCTGTCCCGACCCGATCCCGATCCCGCTCGAAGGCCCCTTTTTGCAAAAATAGTTGTTGCACCAACGACCATTTTACATTTTGGCCGTTGTGCAACGGAAGTTTTTGGCCTCCCCCTCCCCCAATACTCCTACCCCTTTAATATTTATTTTTAACCCATAAGTTATTATATTTACACTTTAACCAAATTTTCAACTATAAATACCTCATTTCTTCTTCATCTTTCTCACAAATCTTCCTACAATCTCTCTAATCTCTCAATACTCAATCAATCTATCTCTACATTGTCTACTAAATATTCAATTTTATTTATTCATTTGGGAATTGGGAGTGGAGTTGGCAACTAGCTTGAGTATCTTCCATCGAGCAAAGTTTCAATTTTCAACCTCTCGATTACACGTCGACGTTACGTCGGCATTTGGTACATTCGTTCCTTCATTAAATTATTATTGTCTATTTATTTTATTTAGCGCACTTAATTTCATTTACTTTAATTATTTATTAGTATAATAATAAATTTATAATGGAAAGATTTAAATGTATGCTTACGGGTAGGGGTCATGCTTCTTCTAGTAGGGCAACAAGGGCAAGAGTCCTATTTCTAGATAGAATCCTATTCCTACACAGGATGATTTTTTTGATACTGAACATTTTCCTACAATACCATTAGATTTAGACGAGGAGCTATTTTCTGGAACTCAAGAAGACTTTAATTTAGACGATGATCTAGATGATACACCCACTAATGTAGATGACAACACACCCACTAGTGCACCTTCAACTGAAATGCCTCCTATTCCCTCTAGTATGAGACGAGGTCCAGCAAAATGACCATTAAAATAAGATGCATGGACATTTTTTGATAGGGACGTAGAGAATCAAGTAGTTAGATCTAAAATTTGTAAAGATGTTTTAAAATTTAAAACTAGAAAAGGTCACGGTGGGACGGGGGATTTAATGAGACACGTAGCAAGGGCTTATCCAGCTAGGTATGCCCAATACGATGCTTCAAAATCGGATGCGCAAACGCCCGCTCCATCGGGACAAGGTTCACATACTGATACTGTCCCAGACCAAGTACAGGGTCAAATTAACCCTATGACGGGGGGAATTGTAGGCCCTAAATACAATAAACATAGAGATAGGGAAGCAATAACAAAATTAGTTGATGTGGAGGGTTTGCCTTTTTCATTTCCTTCATCTCCCGGTTTTATTCATTACATTAGAGATATGTATAATCATTCTTTTAACGGTTTTCCTAGATCAACTGTTAAGAGAGATGTATTTAAATTCGCACATGAATATCAACAGTATTTACGTTATTCATTATATCATTTTAATGGCAAAGTGGCTATCACTTCTGATATAGGCCGTAGTACTAACAGCCATGATTATTTAACGGTAACTTGTCATTGGATACATTATAAATGGTCTATGCAAAAACGTATCGTAGCGTATAGATATATAGATCATAGACACACTGGTATTTTTATTGCAGAAATATTTATCAAGTGTGCGATTAATATGGAATAACCGATAAAATTATGACTAATACATTAGATAACGCTTCTTCTAACAATTACGCTATTACAATTTTAAAAAATAGGTTAACTCCATCTTTTCCAGATCATTTTCATATAAAATGTGCGTGCCATATATATAACTTAATTGTAAATGATGGTCTATCACTTTTTGAAGACATTCTTAGTAAAATACAATTTGCTATAAATTTTATTTTTAAAAATAATAGAATACAACGAAGAAAAGAATATAAAAAAACTTGTCACGATTGCCAACTACATTATAAAAAAATTCCAGAAGAAGTACCCACTAGGTGAAATTCTTTATACGAGCAACTACTTGTTGCTTATGACTATAGAAAACCTATAACTTTATTTTTTAACTCTCATAATCAAAATTCAGTTGATATGGTTGTAGATAGCGATTGGGTAAAAATTTCCGAACTTATTGTATTTTTAGAGAAAAAATTTCAAGCAACAAAAGAATTTTCCGGTATATATTATCCTACTATTTCAATTATGTTATTTTATATAGCTCTAATATTTTATTACTTAGTGAATATATGGAAAAACCAGCTTATATGATAGCTATTAAAAAATGTTTATCAAAATAAAAAAATATTTTATTCCTATTCCCACTATTTATATTATTGGTGTTGTATTAAATCCGACTATTAAAATAGACGGTACTAAATCACTTATTGAAACTATTTACGATTGTATAGAAGTACTACCACCTTCAAGTCCCAAAAATCCAAATCAGCCACCACCTATTGAACAAACTAAAGAAGAAGTGTTGTCTAGCGTATAAGATCAATGCAAAAAAGTATATAGGTTTTACCAACAAGAAAGTGCTAGTAACTTACCGGCTTCCATACCATCTTCTTCTTCTTCAACACAACCTCACAAAAGACATGTTGTTTCTGCGGCTAGTATTGAAAGCCTCAGAAATAGAATGTGCGGTCGTACCAAGCAGTTCTCAATGAAGAAGGACGTGAAGACTTGCTGAAATACTGGAGGGGGAATGAGAAGACCTTTCCGACACTTTCAATGATGTCCCGAGATGTTTTGAACATTCAAGCGTCATCAACTGCGTCTGAAAGCGCTTTTTCTGCCGGTAGATATCAAATAGAAGACCACGTACACTCATTAGCCGGAGACAGCTTGGAGATTGTAGTACTATTCAGAGATTGGATACGAGCGGAGCGGAGAAGGTGCGGTCAACCGGAGATCAACGAAGAAGATGATGAAAACTACAACGAAATCTTATTCGAAGGTGGTGGAAGCGACGTGGATCAATTTGACCAACAAATACCAATTCCAACCGAAGAACCACAGGAAATTATCAAGAAACTAGAACATGTTTTTTTCATAATGTAATTTTTTTAATTGCAATTTTACTATGTAATTTCTAACTTTTGAACTACACCACAAAGTTGCAATTTTGACAATTGTATTTGTATTACAAAAAAATCATGTCTATTAAATAATATAAGAGACAAAAACAGCCTTGTGATGTTTTTATTATACTATCTTGTTTAATTATTGAGTTTTTTTATATATATGTTATATTTTAAATTAAGTGCAAAAAAAAAATGCGGGATCCCGACCCGACCCAATTTCGACGGGATCGGGGTGGGACTATGGCAAATCCCACCTATCCCGATCCCGCCCTTTTCCCGTCCCGCCCCGCCCCGATCCCGCCAAACCCGGCCCGCCGGTCCCGAGCCCGGCCCACTGGCCACCCCTACTTTTGTGTTACAATAAGAATAGTTGAGTGACCTTAGAAATCAACTCCCTATTATTTCTGCTGAATGATTCAACCAAAAAATAATCCATAAAGAACAGAAAATACCGTAAGTATTTTTTATCAGATGTTCCTGAAGGGATCAGAAAAAAAAAAGTGCTTGGAATTATATTACTACATTACAGTCGTTACCTCCAAGCATACGTAAAAAGGTTGATGACTTTGTTCAACAGTAAGGGAATATTATACAACAATAAGTGATCATGGCAATCAGAAGTAAGGTTTTAGTAGAAGATGTACTCTCGATAGCTCTGTTGGTAAATGGTACTCCGTACATTAGAATTTCTCTATTTTAAGAGTCGCAGGGTAAAAGAATATCTTCTCAAGTGAGTTTTAATTTATTCTTTACCTGTTACTATCGAATATCTTCAGCTTTGTTCAAGAATCTAGAGGGGTTAGCTTGCTGGCAGGGAGTCAACTTTGCGGCTTCATGATCGCAAGTTTGATTCTCCTCTCCGGATATCGTCCTCGGGGCACATACATGTGGTAAAGCCTGGGAGCTAAAAGCCGCGCGGGCATGTTGCAGTGTGGGTTCGGTCTCCGCCAAGCCTTGTGGATGGGGCTTGTGGGGGGGTCAACCTTGTAGCATTGATCCGTTGGACGCAAGCAGACACTGACCATGTGTGCACATCCCGCGATTTACCTGGTGGTGGGGTGCTGAAGGACCAGTCCCATCATCTCTAGGACGTCTAGGTAATACCAGTGAAGTAGTCAGGCGCAAATCTGAAAACCTGGATAAAAAAAAAAAAAAGATAACAACAAAGGTACTGTTAATTACTAACACTTTTGAGGAAACAGGGAGAAATGTCCAGCCGTACGGTACATATTATGTTGATAAGACAAGAGAATGACGTAACGCAAACGTCTTTTGTAATTTATTCTCAATTATCATGAAAATGGAAATATTCTCATCATCATCACTGCCCTACGTACAGCATCCTCCATGCTGGACTACCAACGTGAATTCTCTTCCAATTGCATCAACACAAAATACAAATCTGTGATAATTCATCGTTCACCACGTACAAATAATATTCCAAGCTAAGTACTTGCACCTACTTCATATATTGTATTACACAAAAGCTTGTTATATATTCCGAATGATCTTTTATACGTACCTTCAATGTCTTTTGCACGTGGAGGATAAAAATAGAAATTGTAGAAACCCTCTGTCAATCAGGAAAAGAATAATGAGAAGAATCAAGAATGTGAAATTAAATAAGAGAGGACATAAAATAAAGAAGTGCATGGCAACAGCTAGCAAGAATTATTGACGTTATATTAGACACTATACAGTACTTGATGCTGCTCCGAAAACCAAAATCTTCTTATATTGTTAATTAAACCCTTTTGTCACAATTTACCTAATATTTTTCTCTTTTCGAGAATTAAACTTTTTTCTATACGGTGAATACCGGCATGAAACATGGCATGATTTAGATATGAAAATCGGAGGAGGCAATAATGTTCAGCACCGGATGCGAGTTCGTGACAGGATTTCAAAAGGAGCGGATGCTTCTTCCCCGGATACCTGATGAATGGGCAGCTGAAGATTTCACCAAGAGGTTGAATCCTAGGAGCTCCAGTGGCTTGTTCAAACTAAAGAATAACTTGTGGGAATTCTGGACGGTAACATGGGCAGACGTACATAATAGGTACGAGTCCGAAATTCGAGTGGAGGATGATCACCTCGAGCTTCCTCCCGGATCAGCGGGACGGAACAAGAACTTTGATAAATCAAATAGGGTAGCTGAGTCAGAGTTGAAATCTTCAAAAGATAGGTATCAACCCTACGGGAAACCTGAGAGGTCGAACTTTAGATCAGATAGGGGTCGCAACAATTGCAACTTCCCATCGGACATAGGTGATAGGCGTAATGATCGACGGTCTACCAACAGGGGATTGCAATTCAAAAATGATACTGGTGGGTCTTCCTCTAACAGTATGGAAAGCCCGAGGCTATCCGAATATAACTTCAACATTGATGTTGTCGGACTTGTTTTGGCTATTAGACATATTAAGGAAACAAGATGACCGCGACCATTCCGGACAAACCCGGCTTAGAGAGATCTGAATTTGATTTATGATTACCACGGTTCACATGGTAACCGAACAGAGGATTGTCATCAATTGAGGGATGAAGTGGCCCAGTTAAAAAATAGTCATCTACATGAATTTCTAAGTGATCGAGCGAAGGGAAATTATAGAAATAGAGAAGCAAACAAGCAAGCAGATCCAATCAAACCCCAGCATGTCATAAACATGATTATCGGAGAGATGGATATTCTGAAGGGATCCATCATGACCGCAAAGAAGACAAAAATCTCAATAACTCGAGAGAAAAGGTCAAGAGCTTATGTACCAGAGGAAACAATATCTTTCCATGATGAAGACGCGGGGGGGGGGGGGGGGGGAATCATCAACCTCACAATGATGCATGGTAATTTCTATTATTATTAATAAATATAAGATTAAGCGGATTTTGATTGATCCAGATAGCTCGACCAACATCAACTGGTGGAAGGTGGTAGAGAAATTTGGTTTGTTGGATCAAATTATACTAGCAACCCGAGTTCTAAATGGATTCAACATGGGAAGTGAGATTACAAAAAATGAGATCGTTCTTCCAGTTAATGCAGTGGGAACACTTTAGCAAACAAAGTTTTATGTCATAGAAAGCGAAATGAGGTACAACGCATTGTTTGGCAGGCCTTAGATACATAACATAAAGGTCGTACCTTTGACATTGCGCATAATGTTGAAATTCCCAACACCGGAGGGAATTAAGACAATTTGTGAGTAGCAACCGGCAGCAAGAGAGATGTTCACGGTGGAAGAATTGGTACAAACACTGAAATAAATGAAGGACGTGAGTAGAGGCAAATAAGTTAAATAGCAATCACAGGTTTCGAGGTCATTGAGTCTGAAAAATGAAGAGAAGGAGAAGATAAATTACGAGGAAGAAGAAGACTACTTTCGCGTCCTGAGGTCATTTGTGTTGCCAGATGATTCATCTACCATGAAGTCAACTATAGAGGAGCTAGAGCAAGTCATCTTGTTCGTGCATTTACAGGATAAAAAGGTATACCCGGGCATCGGGTTATCCTGGAGCTCAGGCTTATATAAATTAAATTTCTTAAAGCTAACGTTGATTGTTTTGCCTGGTTCCACTTAGATATGACAAGTATTCCACCAGAGATTATGACTCACAAACTGAGTTTGAAGTCGAGCTTCCCATCGATAAAGCAAAAGAGGAGGCATATGGCCGACTTCAAACATAAATTTGTCAAGGAGGAGGTAACAAAAATTTTAAATATAGATTCCATCTAGGAGGAAGAGTATCCAGATTGGTTAGCAAATGTAGTGATCGTACCTAAAAAAGGTAATAAACTGAGAATGTGCATAAATTTTAAAGATTTAAATAAAGAATGCCCAAACGATTCTTTTTATTTATTGCACATCAATTGAATGATTGATGCTATGGTGGGGCATTAGATGTTGAGTTTTCTTGACGCTTACTCCGGGTATAACCAAATTAGGACGAATTCGTAGGATCAAGACAAAACCTCTTTTATAACTAGATATGGGACCTATTGCTATTACGTAATGCCATTTGATTTAAAAAATGCCTGAGCAACATATCAACGCCTAGTTAATCGCATATTCGAGGACCAATAGGTAAAATAATGAAGGTTTATATTAATGATATGTTAGTTAAGTCTCTGAAAGCAGAGGACCATTTAAACATTTACAAAAAATACTTGACATACTCTGAAAGTACAACATGAAACTAAATCTAGAAATGTGTACTTTTGGAGTGGGCTCGGGCAAGTTCTTGAGTTTCTTGGTTCCAAACGGAGGAATAGAGATCAATCCGGATAAGATCAAACTTGTTGAGGAGATTTCGGAGGTACTTGAAGATGTGAAGGCAGTACAAAGACTCACCGGGAGGATAGCCGCTCTAAGCAGGTTTATCTCTCGGTCTTCAGAGAAAAGTCACCGGTTCTTCTCTTTGTTAAAAAAGAAGAATGACTTCGAGTGGACACTGGAGTTTCAACAAGATTTGTGGGATTTGAAGTACTTGTCTAGTCCACTATTACTGTATAAACCAAAGGCAGACGAGCAGTTGTTCCTATATCTAGCAGTGTCCGAGGTAGCCGTGAGTGCAGTTTTAGTTGGAGAAGAAAAAGGTACGTAATTTCCTATTTACTATGTGAGTTTCCGCACTAGCTAGTGCGAAAACTAGGTATTCTTATTTAGAAAAATTGGCATTAGCATTAATAATGACTGGTAGAAAAGTGAGGCCATATTTTCAATGTCACTCAATATGTGTGGTAACAACTTACCCATTAAAGAATGTAATGCATAAACCGGAACTGTCTGATAGGTTAGCCAAGTGGGTAGTAGAAATAAGTGGGTATGACATAGAATATAAGCCAAGAATAGCTATAAAGTCTCAGGTTTTAGTAGACTTCGTAGCAGATTTTACACCCGGAATGATTATCGAGGTAGAAAGAGAGCTCATATTAACTTCGAGAGAAATGTCGGGGGTCTGGACCTTATACATGGACTGAGCTTCAAATGTGAAGGGGTCCGGGCTCGGGGTAGTGCTTAAGACACCTGCGGGAGATGTAATTAGGCAGTCAATAAGAACTATGAAATTGACTAACAATGAAGTCGGGTATGAGGCTATGATTGCAGATTTAGAATTGGCAAGAAGTCGGGGAGCAGAGGTCATTAAAGCAAAATGTGACTCGCTTCTGGTTATTAATCAAGTGAACACAATGTTCGAAGTGAAAGAAGAAAGAATGCAAATACTTAGAAAAAATCTAGGTGTTATTGCACCGTTTAAAAGAATGGACCATGTAACTCCTTTTCAATAATAGGAGCGTAACCTACTACTAATGTATGTAGACCAATGATTTTCCATTTCAATGGGATTCTCGTCTCAAGGGCATTTCCTCCAATCACTTTAATAGTGCCATATTCTTCTCATTAAAAGTAACCCCCTCTTATTGACCAGGTAAACTTCATACGAAAAGCTTTTGAAAGCTCTTGAAAATGTCTTATAGTAGGAGGACCCAAAACCCCTTCCTGAATAGGTAGGCATATAGTATCATAAAATAGCCAGTGAAGATTTTTTTGTATTCATCACCGCCTCACCAAAAGTTAGCTAACATTTTTTTTCAACTGGAGCAAAACAATGAGGCAGATTCTTTGGCAAATTTGGGGTCATCTGTGATTTGTGCAACTACTAAACTCTGCAATTGATGGTCATGCCGAAGTAAATACAATAAGCTTGACTTGGGATTGACAATAAATACATCGATTACCTTCAGAATGGAAAATTAATTATGGATCAGAATGAGTCAAGGGTACTTTGTACTAAAACAACTAGATTTTATCTGGTTGATAGCCAGTTGTACTGAAGGTCCTTTTATGGTCCTTTAATGAGATGCTTAGGGCTCGAGGAAACTGATTATGTGATGCGTGAGGTTCACGAGGGGACTTGTGGCAATCATTCGAGAGTGGAATTGTTCGTCCGAAAATTGATTAGGCCAGGTACTATTGGTCTCAGATGGAGGAAGACACAAAGAACTTCGTCCGAAAATGTGATGAATGCCAAAGGCACGCACTAATGATTCATCAACTGGCAGAATTAATGCATCCGGTTTATCACCATGGACATTCATGAAATGAGGGATGGATATTGTGGAGCCACACCCATGGGCACCCGGGAAGGTACGCTTTATTTTATTTATGATTGATTATTTTTCTAAGTGGGTTGAAGTGAAGGCCTTCAAAAAGGTTAGAGAGAAGGAAGTCATCGATTTCATTTGGGATCACATCGTTTGCCGGTTCGACATACCGACGAAGATTACTTGCGATAACGGCTATCAGTTCATTGCAAATAAAGTAAATGACTTTCTTGAGGGATTGAAAATCAATGAGATAATGTTGACTCCGTATCACCCCGAGTGCAAATGGACCAGCAGAGTCAACAAATAAAATAATCATTCAAAACCTGAGGAAAAGACTAAAAGAGTTAAAAGGTAAGTGGAGAGAGACCTAACCCGTCAATTTGGGATCCAAATTCGATATTTTCCTTGGGAGGTATCGGGAAGAATTTGGAATTTACTAAAGATGTTGTGGGCATAAAGAACAACACTGAAATCTAGTTACGGGAAATCTCCGTTCTCTTTGGTTTACGGTGCAGAAGCACTAATTCCAGTGGAAGTAGGCAAAATGAGCATAAGGTTCAGCCTTGCAGCCAAATAATCGAACAATGAAGCTATGGCCATCAAGCTCGACTTAACAGATGAACACCGTGAGTTAGCATTGCTACGGTTAGTGGCTCAAAATCAAAGTATGGGAAGATACTACAACCGGAGGTCTAATCTCAGGCACTTTCAAGTAAGGGACTTGATTTTATGAAAAGTAACCATCAACACCAGAAATCGCAACGAAGGGAAATTGGGCCCAAACTGGGAAGATTCCTACATAGTGTCAGGAATAACCGGTAAAGACTCATACCAATTGGAAGTTGAAGATGATCAAAAGTTTCCAAATAACTGGAACATTGCACACTTGAAGTGGTATTACTGCTAAGGTATGTGTTTGGTTAATTATTTGAACTTTATTGGTTTCGATGTTTCTAACTCTTGCAGGAGCAAAGTTGGAGTTGTCATTCAAAGATCGGACATAGTTAGAATTAGGTTTGAAAATACGTGTTGCACTCTTTTTCCCTTAGCACAATTTTTATCCCGAAAATGGTTATTCCGGCAAGGTTTTTAATGAGGCAACAATGTAAAGCGTGTTAATAAGTAGTTGAAGAACAGAATACACTAGGGACTACCCAGTAGTAAAAATCAAATAGTGTTTGAATTATCATGCTTTGAATACAAACACTAGGGGATTCCCATACCCTCGGTAAAGAAATTCAGAATGAAGAAATTCAAAGTTTTTTTAGTTTGTGAGATTTTGAACATTTGTAAGGGTTAAAAGATCGAATGAATCTTGCCCGAGTAGTGTTAGTGTTATGACAAAGCATGTAAAGGCAAAAAGATCAAATGAATCTTGCTAGTTGTTTGACCGAAGCAAAATTTGAATGAAATTGCACTTTGTCTGAAATTTGCCTCGATAATTTATATATATATATATATATGCTTATCTCTGGATAATTGATAAAGTCATTAGGCTTATGAGCTAACACATTTGTTAAGTCCTTAACGGGGGACTGACTTCATAAAAGAATCTGAGCAAAATTAAGTAATGTTCCAAAAACATGCTTCGAAGGCACCAAATCAAAATGAATCTAGCATATTCTTAAAAGACACTTGAATTGTCTAAAAATTGGAAATAATAAAGTTCTAATATTCACGGCTGAAATGAGTAAGAGACGTATTACTCACAAGTATAAAAATAAGGTCCTTATATTTAGTCATTAAATAATCCAAAATCGGAAGGAATTTCCCGATATGAAGCAAACTAAAGTAAAGGTTTGTCTTCAAAAACTTTTTAAGTTGTTCTTAAGGATGGGAGAACTTTCATTCGGCTCAGCACAAACTAAGTGGTGAATTGTTAAAGTAAAACTCTAAAGTCGGAGGCAATTAGCCCAAATTGGGTTGATTTAGTGCTTCCCAATGTTAGCATTAAAGGTTTATTTAGCTAAGTTATTGAAAATAAGAAAGCAATAACGAACACTAAAAGATGAAAGAAATTATGTCCATTCATAGACAAGGCCAAAAAATGGCCAGAGCAAAACATGCAAAAAAGGATTAACAAATACAAATGCATGTAAGCCTAAAGTTCAGTCGGACTCGGATTCGGAGTCCTCAGGGTCATCCTTAGAACTGTTGTCGTTCAGTTTATGGTAGGCTTTGAGCTCGATGTCTTTTGCCTCAACAATCTTGTCATTAATGTTTGAGATCTCATCTCGAACCTGTTCCAAAGTATACCTCCGGATGTTTCAGGTTATATGCTCGATACTTAACACCGCCTGGGAT
Source organism: Anisodus acutangulus (assembly GCA_029783415.1). NCBI lineage: Eukaryota > Viridiplantae > Streptophyta > Magnoliopsida > Solanales > Solanaceae > Anisodus > Anisodus acutangulus. The sequence goes on along the minus strand of CM056491.1, from coordinate 9,311,911 downwards.
ACCTCAGCCTCAACATCAGCTAGGGCTTGATCTCTATTGGCCAAGGCTTGATTTAGTTGGCTAAAATTTTGGCATTCCTTTGGCTAGAGGCCTCAAGCTCGTTTCTCAGCCCTTCGATGATTTAGGCTTGTTGGTTGGCTTTATATTCAGCAACCTTCAGTGCATCCCGATCGACAGCCTTCTCTACATCCATCGTGAAAAACTTGGTGTTAAGGCAATCGAGTTCAGCATTAAGGAAATCTTTTGGTAGTGTCGAGCCTCTTCTTGTTCTCTAAGCTCTTGGGTGGGGAATTCGACGTCATAATAGAGCTTTTCATTCTCCTCATCCAAGATTTTGTTTTCCTCATTGACAAGATCGAGGTCATTCATTGCCTGGAGGTAATCACCATTAACCCGATCCAATTCAGCTCAGACGATGGGCAAGTCATCGACTCGATGACTTGCTGAATTGAGCTTCTCTCTGTTAAAGTAGCCCTTTGAGGTACTAGATCTCCTTTTCTTAGCCGTCCAATTGCTCTTTGAGGTATTCATTTTCATCCATACATCAGATGAAGCCTTCACTAACTAGAACGAATGATTGGACAAGTAGAAGTCGAACCAAAGTTAGAAATAAAAAAGAAAGTGTAAATGTAAACAATTAAGGAAAATGCATACCCGGTTCGATGTATGCATATCCTCGTTAAAGAGGCATTGCCATAAGACACTCTTCATTTTCTCTCTACCGGACTCTGATATCAGGGGCCTCAAATAACTGGCTACCCCAATTGGCCAAGACAAGAAGTTTGTATCATCAAGGAAGGAAGGAATAGTTGTTCTCACTCTCATTAGGTCTGCACTCAGGGCCGGGAAGACATGCACGAGTTTGGACCGAGAGCTGGCGTGATTCTTTGGAGTTTAGGTCGATTTAGTAAGTTTTTGGGGAATAACTAAATGGAAAAACCCATAGGTGTTCACCGACGGCGCTGGGTTTGCGTAAGCTCCAGCTTCAATAAAGAAGCGGTCAAAATCTTCTTGCCCAAAACTTTAGGCCGGTTGTGTTGTCGAAGGAAAAGTTGAAGTTCTTAGTTTCTTATCGAATGACACCTCATCCGTGGCCTCGTCGTCATCCTTAATGAAGATAGGAACTGGCTCGGTGACTGATAGTGGAGGGGCAGAAGTAGTTGCGGCACCAGTTGATGATAGAATTGGCTCGGCTACTTCAGCAACAGTGTTTTCTTCTCTAACTTCAGCAAGAGTGTCCTCCACCAGAGTGGTAGTGGTGGTGGTGACCTTTATCACTCAAACATCTTCTGGTGAGATGCTGGTGTATTGAGTTCTGGAAAGGCCACCTGTTTCTGAAGTTCTTTTTTTTTAAGCAACCGAAGGTGACTTCGGAGGCTTAGAAGATTTGGATTTGGTGGATTTCTTCTTCTTCGGTAGCTAGATGATACGGTGAACTGATGCCACCGAATCGAGTACCGGATTAGAGATAGTTAAAGTAGTCAAAAAGTTGGTTCTTGGGGTCGAAGTGCCCTTTGGTAAATTTGGATGTTTGAAAAGAGAAGATGTGAGCAAAGATACAAGGTTAATAACGAAACAAAAAGTTGCAGTATAAACTAACTGTGATTTTGGGCTACCCATCAATTTTTGGAAAGCACTTTCCACGTCCGCTCCTTATACGGGTAAGTGTTGATAATCTTCTCGACCCATGTGTGGAGATTGTCCACATGAGTTGAAATCCACCGGACGGTTGAAAAGGTAAACAAAAACAAAAGAGGGGGTTGAATGTAGGTCATTGAAATCAAAAGTTAAACAAAAGAAAGGGAAAGAGTTTTGATACTTACAATGCATGTTCCATTCCTCCGGGAAAGGCATAAACCTGGCTGGGATAATTTCAGTGGTAGGAACCGCAATAAAATATTCCATCCAACCTCGGTCTCAATTTTTGTCGATGCTGGAGATGATGGAGAATTTGCATCATTTTGAGATATGAACGATCTCACAATGGAAGAATCATGGCATGTATAAACAGATCAAATGATCCAAAGTAAAAACTTCGTTGACCAAATCGGCCAGGAATCGGAAGCAGATTATGACCCTCCATACAGATGAACTAATTTATGCAAGACACAAATTGTAAGTCCTACACATCTCGAGGATCACGTTGTCGATTAGAAGGACAAGCTTGAAGGTGAAGGGGTAGGTGTATACATTGGAGTATTCGGATCTGAAGGTGGTAATATCTTATTTCGGACCGGATACAGACTGTGTCAAGGTCGGAGGAACGAATAGAAGATGGCCAGTTTTTAGCCTCTTCTCCTCAGTCAGATTTTTAGAGGCAGTTTGAACGACAAACTCATTTTCGAAATGAAAAGAGCACGGGAGCATGTTAAAGGTTTTGGACTCAACGACAGTCTGAGACTCATAAGATTCACCAGCGCCAACATCGTCATCAATGGCCGGCGGAGGTAAAGTAGCCTGAGAGGAATTTCTTGAAGAAGAACTGGTGGTTTGGGCTATCGTAATGAAGATACGAAGTTATGAAGGTTTGAAGTTTTGAAGTTATGAAGTCTTTGAAGATATGAAGATTTGAAGAAGGTATGAAGATTTGATGAATGTATGAAGATTTGAAGGAGATATGAAGATTTGAAAGTTGAATGTTCAAAGGATTAAAGGAGATTTAGCAGAAGGTAAAATTTGTGAAAGAAAAAAAAGAAGGGGTTCTATATGGGTGTAGTCATCATTACGAAATGCTTCGGTTCACGAACCGAAGTGATGATTCAATCAGAGAATGACACGTGTCTGAAGTGGCAGAGTGATAAGACGTGAGTCAGATTTTGGAGAATTGAAAGCATTTCATTTTTCCGCCTATTTTAGAGTAATTTGAAAAGAAGCTTTCGAGAGAAGACACCGAACGATTGATTTCTACTTCCCATCACTTCGGTAAACTTTGATCCGTGAAGTGTGAGGACTATCTATATACGGTGAAAACTGACAGACATGTGGCATGGTTTAGTTATGGAAATTGGAGGAGGTAATAATGTTCAGCACCGGATGAGAGTTGCACCGGGGTGAGTCCAGTGTCAAAGTAAGATCAGGTAGTGACCGGACCAGGTGACAACGGATGGAGGACCGGAGGAGCTCAACGCGTACCCGATCCGGATGTCGCTAGCCGTTACTTTTTGTTCGTTAAATGGTCATTATTCTCATTTAATTGCATTTAATTAGGAAATAATTCTCGAGCATGAATATCTTTTATAGTTATAAAAGGAGTCCAACCTTCATGTTGAAAGGACATCTCATTTTCATTATTCATATTTGCACGATTTACTTACAACAATTACAGCCTTTTGTTCTCATTGTTGGCTCGAGACCGAAGCAAATCAGCTAAGGATCGGACCAAAATCATTGGACAGTTTCAATCAAGATGATATTATTTCATGCTAATTTTTACTTGCTTATTATTTTCATTTGCTTACTTATTGTTAATTATTTATTACACTTATTTACAACAATCCATGTATCCTTAAAACTACTTACAAATTCAATTGTACATTTTTTGGGGTAAACATTCTTAATTTTGATAATGTGTTTGTACGTATATAGAATTTTTAGATTTTTTGAAATAAAATCTACATATTTGAAAACTACGTAAAAAGTATATAAGTCATCATAATTAATAATTCTTAAAATATTTAAAGGCATGTTAAAAAATTATAATAAAAAATAATTTATTGACTCTCGGAAAATGAAAAGTGTTACATAAATTTAGACTGAGGGAGTACTCCACAACATAGCATAAATCGTGCACGACATTAATTAGGTTATGATGTTAGTGAAGGAGCTAAAGAGAATCAAGGAGTTAATCCATCGGATTCCTTTGCCGAAAAAATGAACTGCACGGATAGGATAATACATCTTATTATTATTATTAATATTATTCATGAACGGTTGAATCTTCATACAAAGAGATTCTAATATAGAGGGTGTTTGGATGGGTTTATTTAAAATATTTTTTGGTTTTTAAGTTTTTTTTTTTTTTTTTAGTTTTTGAGGTGTTTTGTGGAGAATCAGAAAAAAATAAGTCTTCTGATTGATTATAATTTCAAAAAAGATTTTACTGATCTTGTTGATAGCGGAGCAGATGTAAACTGTATACATGAATGACTTATTTTTATATAAATTTTTTGAGAAGTAATTAATTCCAGAGTTTGTAAAAAGTTTCCTGAATTACTTGTTTCTACAAATATTAAATCATCAGAAGCAGAAATATCATCTATAGTGGTTGGATCTATCCAGTAACGTCTTTTTAATTCTCTTATCCAGTAACGTATGACGTCTTTTTAATTTTCTTATCCAGTAATGTATTATGTCTTTTTAATTCAATACTGATAATTCTCTTATATAGTAACATATTACATCTTTTTAATTTTGAAATCTCTTGTTTGAGATTATCAATCTCTTTTTCCAAATTTCTTGATGTACTTTTTGTACCTTTCCTTTGCTCAATAATATGTTTGAGCTCTGACATGGTGTATGCACCTGACTTTGCCAAGACCTCATCTCCTTGTGAATGTTGTGGAACATCCTGAATCTGGTCTATATTCTTCAGCCTTGTTTCTGGATCTTTTATCATTTTCAATAATTCTACCAGATTATTATCATTCAGGACATTAACATTCAAGTCCTTAAATTGGGAGAATATGTCATAAAACTCATCGTCCTCCTTGTTGGTTTTACTGGAACAAGGTTGTCCTAATTGACACGACATACATTCTTCTTCTGTATCCGAAAGTGATATAATCTTCATTATTCAGGACCCTAATATCTTTATCATAAGAATTTGCATTATATCAGATTCAAAACTTGAATCTTATGGTTCTGAGTTTAATAATAATTTGGATAATGTATCCTTCATATCTTGGTCAATGTTAAGGGCTTTAATCTTCTCCTTAACTTTGCAATCTTTATAATAATGGTATGTTCTACCACAATTCCAACATGCTTTTGGATTTTTAGACTTTATAAAGTTCTTTCAAGTTTTAAAATCTTTCTTTTCTCCTTCTTCTCCAGGCGCTTTGCTTTCCATTTTTGAATTTTTTTTCTGATTCTTCACTTTATGTCTATGAGACGTTTTTGCTTTAGGATTGGGCATGTCCATTCCAAATTGTCCACAGAACTCACCCAATTGTTGTTTCTCAATGAGGTTCTGCCTTTTGATCTGTTGATTCAACTTGATCTTATTACATAAGGATAAACCTTCTTGAATGCATGTTCCTATTAATTTCCCATAAGTATACTCCTCATAATTAATACTTACTCCTCCTTTTTTAAGAGTTTTTCTGACTCTTTCAGCAAAGAGGTTAGGTAGTCCATCTATAAACTTAGACTTCCAATGGAAACTATTACACTCAGGTAATTCCATAACTCTACTAAGGAATACATCCTTATACCACCTAAATGAGGTTAGGGTTTTACATCTAAGATTCTGGAGCAAGGTCCTAATGTTTTCACTATCATCAGATCTTCCAGTAAAATGTTCTATAATGTTGAGGGCTAGTGAATACACTGCATTGGGTTCCTTCTGACCGTCACAATATTAACCTTTTCAGCACTCACAATCTTAACCCTTTGATCATGAGCCAAGTAATTAGCCCACCAACCTTTAAGTTGACCTGTAAATCCAGATATAATCATCTTTGAAATAGTCTTTTCTGTATTACTATTGACTTTACAGATTGTACTATACATCAGCATTCTATGAACAACTGTATAGATCTGTCTTTCAGTATAACCATCTATATTCCATTCGTAGATATGTTTCCCACTATAACTATTATTATCAACTATCTCTTGTTCTTCAAATAAAACATCTTGAGGAGTAGGACGGGGATAGTAGTCCTCTGAACATGTTTTCTCGTATATTTTTCTAAGTTATTAACCTCATCTGACATCTTTTGTTTATAATCATCACCAAAAAGATCCAAATCATAGTCGGTATTACCCTCTTTTGTTAATAGATTAATTTTTAATCCTTTAAACTTATCATCTAGTAATTTTTCAAATTTAGAAAATGCTCTGATTTTGAAATCTTTTATTTCAGGAGGAGGTTGCACACTAGGAGTGGCCACACCTGAATCCTGTCTGGAAGAAGTATTACCTGATTCCTGTCTATTAGAATAATTATGTAATTTATCAATTTGAGAGATCAACTTCTCTACTCTATCATGTAACTGCACAATTCGTTCACCTAATATGTTCATATAAACATTAGCATAATTGTGTTATTTTAGCATGATATTAATATGATTAGCAGTAATTTGCAAAGTATCATTTTCAAATAATTTTTAAAAAGCTGCAAAATGTATAACAATGTTATCTTTTTCAATAACAAAAGGTTGCTGGGAGGTAAACCAGTATGAATAATTTCTCCATTTGCTAATTTATAATATTTTTCCAAAACAGAGATATAATCACCTACATACTTAGCCATAAACCAAGGTACAAAAGATATAATCTTGTTGGCTTTAGCAAGATCTGTATAAAATTCTTTATGCAAAGAAGTTCGTTCTTCATTATTAAAGGAAGCAAAAAAACTATTTTTAAATGGATCCCATCTGGGTTTAAAGAAATCATCACTTGTCATCTTTCTTGTGGGTGATACCCGACTAAAATCAATTTTATTATTCATTATGTAATAGGATAATTCATATCTGACTCAGTTATTTCTGGGTCTTCTTCCTGAACACCACAGATGATATTGTCCTTGTCAATTCTAGTACTGTTAACTCTATGATGACGGAGACTTAACAATATAATCAACTGATGAAATATATGAATGGTTTGTACGATCAGATCTAGTAGATCGAGATCTCGGATTTAAGCTATTATAATCCAGTAAATTATTTGGTTCAGAAAATCATAATTTAATAGTCCCTTCTGGGGTCTGCTCAATTTCAGTAATCTTTGAGTTAAAATCATTTTTGAGAGGAGCAGCTCCTTCTATGACCCATTCTTTGGAAAAATCAATTTCATCCCATTTAATAGGTCTTCTAGTTATAATCTTTGATTTACCAAAATTGGTCTCTATCAATATAGTTTTATTTTTAAAATTCATGATTTTACACATCAGATTCATATGATTTAAAATATATCCTATAACAAATACATTTAACTTCAGTTTCAGGCATATAATCATATCCATGTAATTTTATACTTAATATTAAAGCATTTAAAGATTTCTCATCCTGCAAGGATACCTGCACATTAAAATATACAGGACCATATGCCAAACTGGTTTGTACAGTCCCTATAAGAGATTTTTTTCAATTCTGGTTCCTGCCATCTCTTAAAGCTGCTATAAAGCTTTCTGGTAAGCCTCTTAATGTAAGTGGCTTAAATACAACCTGTACTAACCCAATATACATAAATCTATGAGTTTCCCTATAAGGGGCAATATCACTGTCATTTAAAAGTTTAAATGTAGCATGATCGCTATCCACGGTGATTGTCTCTTCAGTTGTTTTAACTACTTGTATGAAACCTAATTTTTTAAAGGTACCCATTTGATATATTAATCTGGGTTTAATTTTAGAAATAGTCCACTTATTAAGTGGATCTAACTGTTGATGTATATCATATTCCTCTTTCTTACTATTTTTAACAGTATGCTTATTTCTGATGATAATCAACATTATGAAAAAATTGTCGAGCATATGTTACCTATTACTACAAGAGTACCATGACTCTAATACCACAAAACTGGCGGAAGTGATCACAGAGGGAGGCACTTTCAAAGGAACCTTTAACGGGTCAATAACCCTTGCATAGAGGTTGTCTTAACTCAGAACAGATCCATAAAAATGCCATAATGCCACCTCGGCTCAGCGGGCTAACAACAGGACCATCAGGCTGAGCTTCAAACATTCTGCGTGGGTTATTCTCTGCCCGACCTCAGTACCTTATCACATGAATCCTTAGCTAATTAAAGCATCCGTACCATGTTTCTCAGTAACCTAGTGTAACATAGTTCAACACGGTATTTAGCCTTGCATTTAGGCTAAATATGAATATATATTTTTTTTTAAAATGTAAAATTACCTTAGTTCTTGAGGTTGTGCTAGGAGAGATATATAGCAAACTTCAAATCTTATTTAGTAGAGAGTTTTTACAAAGTAGAGAGTGCTTTTAAGCACTTATTTTAAGCTAAAAAGGTCTTACAAAATAAGCCAAAAGCCAAAAACTGGGTAAGACCAAATTATAACTTTTAGCTTCTGGCTTATAAGTCACTTTTAAAAAGTCAATCCAAACACCCTCATAATGGTAAAGTAGTTTCAAAGTTCGTCTTAGGTCACAAGTTCAAATTTTAAGTAGGTGTTTACTCATGAAAATTAAATATTTTTCGCTTTATTTGAAATTTTGAAGTCGGAGTTGAAGATGGAGTTGTATTTGGTTATAGTTTTTGCAAAGAATATTTGATTGTTTGAATGTACTGAAAGTGAAAAAATTAAAAAAAAATTTTAGGTGTTTTTCAAATACATCTTCAAATTTATGATTGAAATTTTCATGATCACCAAATGCTGATTTTTAAATAAAGTGAAAAAAAATCCGCAAAAAAAAAAAAATTCTCATGACCAAACTAGTTCAAAAGACCGGTGTACTAGGAAAAGAAACACCATAGGAAAGCGGTTTTGCTCCCAAAATATTGTGTGCTATCTCCCATACGCGTAGGCCAAAAGAACAACTATAGCCTGTCCGTAGCCTATAATTTTTTTCCTTTTGGTTCAAAGTTTATAGTTTTTTTTTAAGGAAGAACATAGGAGTGCAAAAATGTCATCTTCTAACAGAAAAATGAAAAGAAATAGAACATAGAGGGGAAAAAAGCACTGCAAAAATGTCGGGTTGAGATATTGAGAGGGAAGCCGTGGTTTTCGCCAAATATAGTTGTGGAAATCCCAATTCCCCATTGACATTCACATACACATTTCACCACATGGTCGGTTGCCCATTCTCATGGTGTTTTGTCTTGTAGTTTGTGTCATTAGTATGATATTACTTTCATTCTAATCAAATTAGGCGATAAAACTTTGGTCGGCAAACGTTAGTCGGTTAAACACTTGTTCTGCTATAAATAGAGAGCATGTTGTAATCACATAAAACAAGAGGAGAGCCATGAGTAAGTAACATGCCATGTCTCAACTTTAAAAGGCTATCGGCACTATATTTACCTCGTCCCTATTTGTTAGTTTTAACTTTTATAGGAGTATCTATTTATTGATAATTGGCAAAGTTACCTTGATGCTCACCAAATTTTAATTATTACTAATTTTAAAAATGTACACTTACTGATATTTTGCATCAATTTATTGACTTGTTCATTTAATAAACGACAGTGTAGAAATAGCTCAATCTTATAATACGCAATTTTAAAAAGATCAGTAATTTGTTATAATTGTTTGAACTATTGATGGTGTAAGCCTTTTTACATTGTTAATGTATTTATTAAATTGATGGATGGATAGGATCCAACAACATACTCAATGTAATTTCATAAGTGGAATCTGGGGAGGCTAGGATGTACGCATACCTTAAGTCTACCTTTGTGGGGTAGACATGTTATTTTCGATAGACTCTCGGCTCAAAAAAACATAGACAATGCAGGAATGCAGAAAAAAGACAGTAAAATATCAAAATACAAAATAAATGGAGCAACACATAGTAATACATACATATGAATGATCTCTGTGATACCTAAATAATACAACTAGCTAAGAAAAGAACACAACGCGAAAAAAAACCTCAACTACCTACTAACCTTCTATCCTAATCCTCGACCTCCAAATCTTCCTATCTAAGGCCATGTCCTCAGTCAGCTGAAGTTGTGTCATGTCCTGTCTAATCATCCCTCCCCAGTTCTTCTTCGGTCTACCTCTACCTCTCCTAATTCCTACGACCGCCAATCTTTCGCACCTCCTAACTGGCGCATCTTAACACCTCCTCTTCACATGCCCGAACCATCTCAGTCTCGCTTCCCTTATCTTGTCAGTCACGGAGGCCATTTTGAACTTGTCATGTATTCATTTCTAATCATATCTCTCCTTGTATGACCACACATCCATCTGAGCATTTTCATGTCCGCAACTTTCATCTTCTGAACGTGAGCGTTCTTGACTGGTCAACATTCTGCCCATACAATAATGTTGATCTAACCGCCACTTTGTAGAACTTACCTTTCAGCCTAGGCAACACGTTCTTGTCGCAAAGCACCCGAAAGCTGGATGGATAGTGTTGGTGTAATATATGCATTTTAATATTAAAGTGCATTATATCATGACATGTTAGTGGAGAAAGTGGTGTCATTATTCTTGTAACTCTTGTAACCACTCTACCATGTTCTCCCACATTATTTCTTACTAATTACCCTACTAAACTTCAAATGACCATCCACTTTCTTGACATTTACTTGTGAAGAAAATCCTACACCTATATAAAGGAGGATGCTTTCATCCTTGTGCTGAAAAAAAAATGTAGATGAAAAGTGGATGAGATATATTATATGTTTTGTTTATATTTTGAGGTTAGTAAAGTAAAAAAGAGAGTTGAGCGAAAAAAATATATTCTAAGTCTTCAATGCACTACAAAAGAGAGTAATATTATATTGAAGGAAGATGTTCTTAATGGTGGAGTTTTGGACTCTTCAACTAATCCGGAGTTGTTTGAGTCACACAATGTTGTCGGGGTCGTTGTATCCTGGAGGGGACAAGTCAAGATATATACAGTTGGATCAGTGAAGATTATACCGCAGTGGGCTTGAATTTCCTTAAAGAGAGTGAGATATTCATGTCTCAACTTGAATATTTATTTATTTATTATTATTTTATTTTATTGTAATTTTCAGCTGTAATAATTTGCGGTATATTCACCAACAATATCAAGATAGGAGATGTCATTGTGGGTCATTCTTGTTATAGTTTGAAAATTGTGAATATCAAGATAGAAGATGTCAACATCGTTCCGTTTCGATGACGCTAGATCTCTTTATGATATGGAAGAGTAAAGTATTTTTTTCTATTTGCTCAACTAAAGCAGAGGAACTGTACAAAAATTTACCTTATATTTTTATGAATAATGTGAAATACTTTTCAAGGGTAGTTGTTCACGAAAGGTGGCATGAGACATCTGTCAGTGGCGGGACGCTTACATCTGAGCAAGAGGTCAGACTAATCCCATTCATCCTGGTCTGATCCAAACAGATCTTGTTGAATAAATTATTATTTAAATTCTCAAAATAGTGGGGGCTAAGAAGTGAGAAAATTATTTATCATGAAAAGTGATTTCTGCATCTTTGAGAATGTTTTAAAAAGTGCGGCAAGTGCATGTATTAATCTTAAAAAATTCACATGTTGTTATGCCTCATGGTTGATCATTTGTTGATCTTGGCTCTAACATTGGTGGTGTTAAATTAAACTAATAATATGATTAGCAGCCATTTTGACGTAAAAAAGTTGAGTGAGGCAAATTTCATTCTTGGAGTGAAAAATAAATAAAATATGTGATAAACTTTTCTTAATCAGTCACATTATGTTGAGAAAATTGCGAAGTACAATTTTGTGGATTGTACATGTGTTGCAATTCCCTTTGATTAAGTATTTATTTATTTTCAATTCAAAGTGAAAGAATTGTGATAAATAAAAAAGGAGTATGTTAGCCTAAATATGATGTATGTGACTGATTGCACTTGGTTGATATTGTGTATGCAGTAAAAGTACTTAGCAGGTACATTTATTTGGTATGAAAATTTGTGGCTTGTTTTATAAATATAAAGAAAAATATCTTGCTGTACTCAAAGATATTTTTTTTATGCAGAAAGAAAATTTGGTGCTGTGTTAGAAATTAAAAATTGGTGTTGCTAACTTTACCATGGAGGCTGAAATAATTGATTTAACTTCAGCTAGTGAAGAAGAAAATTGGTGGAGAAATTTATTATTTCAAATATCTTATTTTAAAAACCAAAATTTCTATTGTGACGATCAATCCAGGCCCATCAGGAGAAAATATTATATTGCGAAATTATATTTAACAAGTGGTACCATTAACGTTGATTATGTCAAATTCTGTGATAATCTCGTAGATTCACTAACTAAGGCCGTGGCATAAAAAGATCTGGAGCACATCGAGGGAGATGAGATTGAAGTCCGAAAAATTTCTGAGTCATATATGAGGAAACCCAACATGGGGACTAGAGACCCTATAAGCAGGTTCAATGGGAAAAATGAATCATATGATGACTTGTTGTGAAATACACTATTAAAATTTTTTATTCCCTCCCTGTGGTGTGAGTGCATTTATCCTGAAATGATTTGTGAAGGTTGAGTCTATGAACTCTTAATGAAAATATGTAGCTCATATGAGTGAAGTGTTAAAGTTTTGGAGCACCCTTGACAAAATTTCACCTATGTGAGTGTGGAAGTAGGCCGCTTCCTATGAGAATTGGGCTCGTTCTCAAAAGCACTCATAAAAATTGGGATAACACAAGGCCTTAATGTGCAAGCTAATAAAGCTTATGTAAACACCTTGATCATTACGTGTAATAAGTGATACTTTATTTTCCTTAAGCAATCATAGTTCAATGGGGAGCACACTACTGACTCTGGAGTAGAGATCGTTGTTTTACTAAGTGGATGTTCAATGCAGAGCACACCTTCATTATGCATAATAGTCTCCTCCAACTAAATTGATGAACTCTCTTATTTTAATATTAAAATGAGTAGGAAAATATTGATATAATATATGCATTTTAATATTAAAATTAAAATATTAAAGTGCATTATATCATGTCTAGTGGAGGTGTATTCTTATAACTCTTGTAACCACTCTAGCATGTTCTCCCACATTATCTCTTACTAATACCCCATTAAAACTCAAATGACTATCCACTTTCTTGACATTTACTTGTGAAGGAAATCCTACACCTATTTAAAGGATGCTTTCATTCTTGTGTTGAAGAAAAAAAATGTAGATGAAGAGTGGATGAGATATATTATATGTTGTGTGTATATTTTGAGGTTAGTATAGTAAAAAAGAGAGTCGAGAGAAAGAAATATATTACTAAATCTCCAACGCACTACAAAAGAGAGTAATTTTATATTGAAAGAAGGTGTTCTTAATGGTGGAACTTTGGATTCTTCAATTAATCCGGAGTTGTTTGAGTCACACGACGTTGTCAGACTGTTGTATCCTGGAGGCGACAAGTCAAGAGATATAATGTTGTACCGGTGAAGATTATGCCGCAATGGGCTTGAATCTTCTTAAAGAGCGCGAGATATTCACGCCTCAGTCTAAATATTTTTTTTTTGTTCATTTTATTGTAATTTTCAACGGTAATAATTTGTGGTATATTCATCAATAGATAGGATCCCATCATCCTTAATCAGAGATATTATGTCCAAACATTTGATATGGAAAAAATCCTGATAGAACGCTTACACTTAAAATCAGTTTTACGCGGCATAAACCCCAATTAACTGGCTCAAAGCGGGTTTGGACGCCGGATGAAAAGCCAAAACAAAAAGGGGGAAATTCCACTCCTCGGTCCTGCCTCAGTACTTACAGTTAGCTTTGAAGATTTTTTATACATGCTATAGGTTTGCAGATTCTAAAAAAATCTAAGTTACTGTTCTTTGAAGTTACGCCTTTTGATTAGTCCAATTTTTACACAAAAAAAAGTCGGGTTTTAGCTCAGTCATTACGGAAGGTATCTATTAGATTAGGACTAAACGACGATTTTGACAGTTGTTAAGCATACTTGAAAGTAATTACTGTGTATTGATGGAGAAATTTATAATTTATGCTTGTTAACCATCCAGAAACCTGTAGCTAATGAAATAATGCTTCAACTCCTACATTAGGTTTGGTTGGTAACGCGAGCGACTTATACTTTGTCACAAGGAAAAAAAAAGTGTTTACATGCATGTAACTGTCCATCATGACCGGCCTTTCGCCTTGTTGGGCAAGGGCGACGGCCCAGGCCCCCACACATATACTAATATTAGTATTATATATGTTGGGCCCATAAAAAAAATTAATTACCTATCAATTAAAGAGATAAAACGAAAAAAAACCTATCTGATGAAGATATTATAGAGAAAGAGAAAGGAAATAAAGAGAGCGCAGAGAAAGAGAGAGAGAAATAAATGGGCGGTCTCTTCGTCTTCTTCACTTCTATCCTTATTTATTTTCTTCAAATCCATTTTTACCAATGGATTTCAATTATTTCTCAAAACTCTTTTCAGATTTCTCCTATTTTATTCTCTTCTCCAGTGCACTTGTGAATTTTTTCTACTCTCAATTAACGATATCTATTTTCCACCGCCATATCCATCGATTCCATCATTGTTGTCCTTGGATCTGGTTCTTCCGGAGGAATTTCGACCACCATCCATCCATTTGAATTTTCCAGTAAGACCATACTTAATTTATTTGATTCCAAGTCTCAACTCTGTCAAATTTTTGATGTTAGGTTTTGATAATTGAAAATATTGATGTTCAATTTGTTGTTACTGATTTGTAGTTTTTCAATTGCGTTTATGTAATTTTCAATTAACTGGGATTTAGACTAGTATTCTAGTTTCTAATATAGAATAGCTATGCTTGTACTCAATTTTTTTGTTAAACAATCACTTTAGCTATTTTTAAGTTCATGAAGTTTTATAGTCAAATGTAAGCTAACTAAGTTTAAAATGACAATGTATTGATAATTGAAATTATCATTCTTATTTGCTATATAGGGGCTCTCAATTTATATTTTGTCAGGGGCCTACTAAATGTCAGGACCGACCCTCCTGTCCATTACAATTACCAGCATTAAATTTTGGCTCGCCTCTACTGACATTAATTGCGTACTTATATTGTAATTACAAGAACTATTCTACCATTATATCGTTCTACGATATAAAAATTCTTTTTATTTTTCCTTTCTCATGATGGAATGTAAGAATAACCCGTAAATCTCTTTTTTTTTCCCTCTTACGATCGAAGTCGACGGACAAAAACTTATGTGTTGCATACTTGCATCAAGGTTATGATTTACTCATTTAGGCTATGCATGTTATATGTTGGTGCTAAAAAAGGTGTTCTCTTGCATCACGTAAATACTTTCCAGATATAATAATTTAGAAAAAGGCAATAGTACTCTCATCACCAACGAGAAATGAGCAAAATAATAAGAGCAGAACAGAGAACCAAAAAATATGCAAGAAACTTGGCAGGCTCGTAGAGGCTGAGCAAGAGGTCTGAATCTATCCTTTTCGATTCAGACAGACTGGTGGGTCAAACATTTCAGAACATAAGGATTAAAATATGTATGCTGTCTGATTACGGATTTATGTGAATTACCTTAAACTACTAAACCTCTACCACAGGGAACAGACTTCAGAAAACGAGATACAAAATATATTTGTAGGGAAGGAAGAAAAAAAAAGGCTTCCCTATACATTACACAAGAAAATAGTTAAAAAGGTTAGATTCCATTCTAATCTTATGCTCCCGGTGTCATTAACTTAAACAAATACATCTAAACTTATCCTCCATTCTTCCTCTATTAATTATCGTTTTAGTTAAAAAAAATTATCTTAGAATAATTTTTAATTAGGAATTCAAGACTAAAGTTGTCAATCGTCTACAACTATACCTTTTACATTAAAAAGGTAATTTCTTTTAATATTGCTCAATTCTAAAAAAACATCTACTAAGATTGATTTAGTAAACTACACATTGTATTAATTTTTAATTGGTGTAAAAAGGTTAAAGCGATAGATAAAGTGTGACTAAGGGAGTAGTTTGTATTAACAAATATTCTCAATATATTCCCCATATATTGTGTAATTATGAGTGTTGTATATTTATGGTATATTAGGACCCTTACTGTATTAGAATTCCTCCTTGTACACACTATATATATTTTGTAATAATGAGAATACTCCCCAAGGGAGATTATTATAATCTTACATGGTATCAAGAGCCTAAAACCTAAATCCTATTCTCTTCTTTTTCTCCACCGCCGCAACCCCCCCCCCCCCTCGGTTCTTCACACCAGTGGCGGCTCTCAATTTCCGACGCAAGAAATTTCAATTTTTTCTTCTTCCTTCACCCATATTAATCCACTATAATGGCTCCTCCCACAGCAGCCTCAACCTCCTCCGTCGTCACCACCACACCCACACCATCCTTTTCACCCTCTGTTCATCCCGCACTCACAATAACCAACATCAAGAACTTCATCCCTCTAGTTCTTGATCAAGAAAATGATCAGTACTCTCCGTGGGTTGAAATTTTCTGTATCCATGCATGTGTCTATAACGTGTTGGATCACATCGACGACTCATTCCCTCTCCCCATTGAGGTTGACGACACAACATGGCGCCGTCTTGACGCCATTGTGAAACAGTGGATTTATGTCACTATTTCTCAGGACTTGCTCCTCACTATTATGAAAATCGGCGCATCTGCTCGCGAGTTATGAATTCGGTTAGAAGAATTTATTCAGAACAACAAGCACACTCGTGTTGTCTATCTAGAAGAACAGTTTAACAACACACGTCTTGAAAATTTTTCTAACATGTCTGAATACTGTAAGCAATTGAAACTAGTGGCAGACCAATTATCAAACGTGGGAACGCCTATTTTCGAAACAAAGATGGTTCTCCAACTAGTCGCAGGTCTCCCAAAAGGTGAGTATGATACCCTTGCCACGATGATACAATAGGTCGATTCCTTACCCAGTTTCAACAAGGCTCAGTCACAATTATTGCTGGAAGAAACACGGCGTGCTAAACAGGACGAACACAACCAAAAAGTATTGTCCGTTGATGCACCCGCGATTAACGTCGCCCCACCACCGTCAGACAACCACCAACAGTAAGGAGGCCGCGGTGGTGGCAAAGGAAGAAAGGGTCGCGGGAATGGAAGAGGTGGCCGGGGCCGAGGTCGTGGAGGCAAAAGTGGCCCTCAGCAATCGACGTCTTCAGCACCTTGGGTTGACCCAGGGAAGTGGCCCAACACTGCACCCTAGGCCTCTGCCCCGATTTATTACCAACAGCAACCCCGAGACCAATACAATTTCCAGCAGGCCCAGTCAGGTTTCCAGCAGCCTAATGTCCTGGGCCGAGGTCCGGGTCACATCGTCAATATGCAGACTCAAGCCCATTTCATCCAGGCCTAACAACATCAACCCCACGGCCTGACACCCACAAATTTGGGTCAGGCCTTCAGCTCCTTGAATATGCAGCAACCCGATGAAAATTGGTACATGGATTCGGGAGCCACATCTCATCTCACCCGATCTGTAGGTAATCTGTCCCAAATATTTTGCTTAAACTCTCCTCAATTTATTACTGTTGGTAATGGTCATCGCATTCCAATTCAGGGCTATAGTACCTACACTCAACCACCTCACCCACCCTTCTCCCTAAATAACGTCTTGTATGCTTCTAACATCATTAAGAATTTAATCTCTGTTAGGAAATTTACTCGTAACAATTATGTGTCTGTCGATTTTGATCCATTTGGTTTTACTGTGAAGGATCTGCGTACGGGGACTTCTTTTACGAGATGCAATAGCACATGGGACCTCTATCATTTCCCATCATCTTCCGCTGCAGCTTCCGCTCACACACTTCCATCGCAGCTATCTCTTCGTCAACTTGGCACAATAGACTTGGACACCCAAGAGCTCTTGTTTTTCATTATCTTAGACGCAATAATTTTATTCGTTGTAAATATGGAAAACTTGCCCAAAACTGCGTTTCTTGTCAATTAGGCAAACATGTTCGCCTTCCATTTAAATCATCTCTTAGTGTTACGTTTGCTCCTTTTGATATTGTTGATGCTAATTTATGGACATCCCCCATTACTAGCTCTCTGGGTCATAAATATTATCTAGTCTTATTAGATAATTACTCTCACTTTATTTGGATTTATCCACTAAAGTTCAAGTCAGAAGTATTTGCCAAATTTCTTAAATTTTGTACTTTTATCAACACGCAATTTGAAAAAGTCATAAAATTCTTTCAACGTGACAATGGCCGTGAATTTAATAATTTCACGTTTCACAAATTTCGCAAAAATAATGGCATGGTTTTTCGCTTTTCGTGTCCTCACACTTCTCCTTATAATGGCAAAGCAGAACGAATCATTCGTACTATAAATAACATGGTTCGTACCTTCCTGTTTCATGCCTCTCTCCCTCCCTCGTTCTGGGTTTTTACAATCAAAATGGTAGAATACGTCCTTAATATTTTACCAAATAGCACCCATCACAATATGACCTCAACCGAAGTATTACACCATCGGATTCCCTCCTATGATCACATTCGGATCTTCGGTTGTTTCTTCTTTCCCAATCTGGCCTCTACCGCTCCTCATAAATTAGCACCCCGAACCACTCCGTGTGTCTTTGTAGGTTTTCTGTCTAACCATAGGAGCTATTTGTGTTATGACTTGTCCACCCGTCAAATTCACGTCTCTCATCACGTCACATTTGACGAGACCACATTTCATTTTTCGAACATCCAAAAATTCTGAAAAAT
Organism: Anisodus acutangulus; assembly: GCA_029783415.1. Lineage (NCBI taxonomy): Eukaryota > Viridiplantae > Streptophyta > Magnoliopsida > Solanales > Solanaceae > Anisodus > Anisodus acutangulus. The sequence goes on along the minus strand of CM056491.1, from coordinate 9,293,348 downwards.
GGACTATACCTTCCTTGATAAGTCTGAATCTCCCCCGTCATCCTCAGCGAACTGAGTCAGTCCACCACCACAAACCCATCCCTACCACCTATTTCCGCCACCACCGACATCATATATGTGTCTCTGTTATCCTCCTGGTCTCAGTCCCAAACAAACACTGATTGCCACCACCACCGGCAATCAGCCCAACTACTCAGTATCACCATTGGTCATCGTCCCCACCAGTGTGTCGCCACCACAACCCCGCCACCGGTAACCCATATCATCCCCCAATAAGCACACCACCAAACCAACCCTCCAGTGCCAACCCATCACCGACACCATACCCCACATCGTCAACCTTGACCCGTGTCGGTCTACCCAGATCGGTGACACCACCAAACCCATCATCAAACCCAGATATCAATCACTCAGTCACTGTACCCAGTCAACAAACTAATCTGACCCCATACCAGAACCCGAATAAAACACCATACCCGAACTCATATCAAACCACACAAAGTGACCCAGACCCGAAAACTAATAAACATACCCAGCTTTCCTCCTTGCACCGTATGGAAACCCGTGCTCAACACAGAATTTTCAAACCCAAATTCCAATTTAACCTATGTACACAAACCATATCCCTCATTCCCAAAAACCCAAAATTAGACCCTAATTGGAATGCGACCATGTGTGAGGAGTTTAATGTTTTAACAAAATAACAAACTTGGGATTTGCTTCCTCGAACCGGTTGGGGTGAATGTGATCTGATACATATGGCATTTTCGTCATAAATACAGATATAATGGTGATCCAGAGAGGTATAAGGCGAGACTTGTGGCTAATGACACAAATCAGCAGGAGGGTATTGATTATGGTGAGACGGTCAGTCCGGTTGTTAAACCGGCTACTAATCACACAGTTCTGAGTATAGCCATGGGAAAGCATTGATTGATACATCAACTTGATGTGAAAAATGCATTTCTACATGGGAACTTGAAAGAAACAGTTTACATACACCAGCCACCTGACTTTGTCCATCCAGCGGCCCCTCAGTATGTATGTCGTCTCCGTAAGTCACTGTATGATTTGAAATAGGCCCCCAGAGTGTGGTATGACGCTTTGCCAAGTACATTTTGCATATTGGGTTTGTATGCAGCGGGTGTGATAATTCTCTTTTCATTTTTCATCGAGGTAGTAGCACTGCTTACTTACTACTATATGTGGATGTTATTGTTCTCACTGCCTCATCTGATAGGTTGAAAAATGAGATTATTGCTTTACTTAAAATCGAATTTGCTATGACTGGCTTGGAAAAGTTGAGTTACTTCTTGGGGATATCAGTGACCTGATCTGCAGATATTATGTTCTTGAGTCAGCGTAAGTATGTAGAGGAGATCGTGTAAAAGGCTAAGATGGCAAATTGCAAGATCATGCCCACTCCGGTAGATTCTAAATCAAAGCTCAGTTCTACTAATGGTGATCCAGTCTCCGATCCCACCCTTTATAGGAGCCTTGCAGGTGCACTTCAATATCTTACCTTCACCAAGTCTGATATTGCTTATGCTGTTCAGCAGGTGTGTCTGTTTATGCATGCCTCAGAGAGTCTCACTTTACTGCTCTTAAGTGTATCATCTGATACATTAAGGGTACACTTGATTATGGGTTGCATCTATACCCCTCTGCACCGACCAAGTTACTATCATATACGGATGCAGATTGGGTAGGGTGTCCGGACACGCGACGCTCCACCTCCGGCTATTGTGTATTCTTAGGGGATAACCTCATTTCCTGGTCTGCCAAGAGGCAAGCCACACTATCCCGTTCGAGTGCCGAAGCAGAGTACAGAGGCGTTGCCAATGTTGTCGCTGAGATCTGTTGGCTCCGGAATCTCCTTTTGGAGCTCCAGTATCCCTTGCGTAAGGCGTCTATTGTCTATTGTGATAATATATCTGCCATATATCTATCTCACAATCCGATTCAACATCAGCGAACCAAACACATTGAGATGGATATACATTTTATTCATGAGAAGGTTGCTCTCGGTCATGTCAAAGTGTTGCATGTGCATTCTTCATATCAGTATGCAGATATCTTCACAAAAGGGCTTCCCAGACAGTTATTCATCGACTTCTTCATATCAGTATGCAGATATCTTCACAAAATGGCTTCCCAGACAGTTATTCATCGACTTCACATCCAGTCTTAGCGTCTGGCCTCCTCCCGCTCCGACTGAGGGGGTGTATTAGCTAATATTCTCAATATATTCCTCATATATTGTGTAATTATGAGTGTTGTATATTTATGGTATATTAGGATCCTTACTGTATTAGAATTCCCCCTTGTACACACTATATATATTTTGTAATAATGAGAAGACTCCACAAAGGAGATTATTACAATCTTACCGTTTGTCTAACAAAAATGTCATATTTTCTTATTTAGATATAATTTAATTTTAAATTTTTTATTTTATTTCTAGTAAAATGATTTATAGCCACATAAATATCTATTCCATATTTTACATCAAATTATAATATTACTTTCGTGTATGTCAAAAGTTATTTACTCTTGAACTTTATATAAATCAAACACTGTTTTGTAAAATGAAATGTAGTAAACTTTACGATGGTACTTTTGGTAACATTTATCAAAAATGAAAAAGATGGAAAAACTAGTTTAATTTGTCTATATATACTCCTGCAACGTCACGTTAGTTGTTGCACCTATCTCTATTCATTTTTTGACAGGTTGAGAGAGAGGGAAATCGAAGAAAATTAGTAAGAGATAGAGAGAGATGGAGCTCACTCAACAGGATTTTTTGGAGGAACTACTTGCTCCGAGGATAGAAAAATGGAACAGTACTACTGTTGCGAGTGGAGTTAAAGAATTCTTCCCAAATGCATGGAACATTGAATCACCCACTTTCTATCAACAAAATCCTGAATTTATAGCCTCAAATTCTACCCCTTTGGGACTCATTTCTCCTTCAGAATCCAACTTTACTTGTCCTGATTTCCAAGAATCCCACCCTTTTCTTGATTCTTTCACTTATAATATTCAAGAAGAGTACAACAATAGACCCATGGTTGAGGAAGGTCTTATTTCTACTGAGTTTCAAGGCTATTATGGTCAGCAAGAAGACTCAATTAGTTGCAAAGTGATTAAAATGGAAGAAGCCACTTCAAGAATAAATGGTCATGTTGCTAATATTGTGGGACTAGAAAAGAAGAGTACTAATAAAGTAAAGAAGGTAGAGGGGCAACCATCTAAGAATCTAATGGCAGAAAGGAGGAGAAGGAAACGACTCAATGACCGACTCTCTATGCTTAGATCAATTATACCAAAAATAAGCAAGGTGACAAATCAACACCCTCAATTTCTCTTCAATTAAATTAACTTACTTGTTTTACTTAGATGCACTAATTGGATAAATTAATTGATTTAGCAGATGGATAGAACATCCATACTTGGTGATACAATTGATTACGTGAAGGAGCTCTTAGATAAAATCAACAGGTTGTGTCAAGATTGTGAAATGGAAGACGAAATTAAGGATATAAAATTCATGGGAAATTTCAAGGAGCTAAAGCCTAATGAAGCCCTTGTCAGAAACCCCCCAAAGGTATATTTTTTCACTTAATTTTATTGAGGTAATAATACTTTTATTAAATTACTACTGCATCCTTTGTATAAATTGTTTATTTCTAGATGGAGGAATGATATATGTAAAGACTGTTAATTCTAATGAGCTTTGTCGTATTAATTTGTCTGTTTGGTGGGGTGAAAAAAACGTTGCAGTTTGATGTAGAAAGGAGAAATGAGGAGACGAGCATAGAGATCTGTTGCGCAACGAAGCCTGGATTACTGTTATCGACAGTAAATACAATAGAAGCATTAGGTCTTGACGTGCAACAATGTGTTGTCAGCTGTTTCAGTGACTTCTCAATGCGAGCTTCTTGTTCTGAGGTACAATTCTACTTTCAACTTGTTCTTGGCCAAAATTGTAAGTATTATGTGGTGCTCCCTTCGTCCGTCTTACTTTTCTTATTATTCTGTTTAAAAAAAGAGACTTTCTTTCTATATTTAGTAAGTTTTTCAATTTCAAAGACAAGTCGAAGATCACAAGATTTAAAAGACTCCACACAAGTATTTGAGATGCATTACCCATAAGAAAGACATTTTTGTGTTCGACAATCCCTCTTCTTCCATTATGCCCCGAAGATTAAGTATGAATTAATACTATTTCCTTCGATGCACTTGAAATGAATATCCAAATTATATTTATCTGATGACTGATACGGAAAGGTCCTATCCTGCTCGGGCATTGGTGTATTTCAATATTTGTAAATACTGAGTTTCATTGTTTAAATCTGAAGTGGAATATTGAAATATTGGATTGAAATATACTTTCAACTGAAATACGGTTTTTTCACTAACAAATCAATTATCACTCCTTTTCCCTAACGTGAAGTTCATGTCCAACTCAACTTGCTTCCACATTTGTATTTCAAATACTTTGATTTCAATTTATCAAATACTTATCCAAATGCTTACTAAATGATCAGTTTTTATTTTGTTAGGAAAAGGAGCATCGAACAATTTTGAGCTCTGAAGACGTCAAACAAGCTTTGTTCAAAACTGCGGGTTATGGAGGAAGATGTCTGTAGGTGGAAGGACAATATTTTGGACACTAAGCTAAAAGAAAGTCTAATAGACTTTTGTCTGTTGTTCAATGAGTATAGCAATTTAATAAATATTAATGGTCTTTCTCCAATTGAGCCCCTTTATTTATAACTAGTAAAATTACCCGCGATTCGCGCGGTTGTGAAAGAACTCATCAAATTTATGAAGTAATCTCTTTCTAACACCTAAATATTAAAAATGGTAGTATGTTTTTGCAGAAAGTAAAGATAACTTGTACAGTTGTAGCACAGAGTAAGTACTTAGTATATCTTATCAAATATTTTGTTATACAATGAGATGATGAAAGAAAACTTCACCCTCATCAATAATTTTCAATGTCTCTGTCTGGCCTTTCCCACAGTCCAATATTTACGTAAACTCAACTCAACCATAATTAGAACCAACCTATTTTATACATTCTTGTTTGAAGTAGAGCCTGTACAAGTAAAAACAATCATGTAAGCAGACAGTATGGTCTATCAGAAGTCAGTTCCAGAAGACTCAGAAGTGGAAAATGGTGATGACACTTCATTTATCTAATAAAGTTCGTTCCTTTTGGACAGTCTTGGCAAGAATCAATCCATCACTTGCATACCACCAGTTTGATACTTCATATGAAGTCAAATGGTACAGAAATACGCCTGTAATCCCTGAATAAATCTACGAAATAATTACCATAGAAAATTTTGAAAATAGGAGTCTTGAAGGTATAAACAGCCAACCAGATATATACCATCGGATATATGCCAAGAAGGTTCTGCATACCACAACAACCAATATGACAGGGGAAGATAAGAAAATTCCAGCAAAAGAGTGATAGTACAGATGTTTACCTCAAAAATAGACTGTCTTCAATATGTGAATGGAGTTGCATAAAACATATAGTGCAACACTGTTGGTGTTAAACAAAAATCAGATCTGAAGCACCTCCTTCAGGTATATTTTATTAGCGAGATGGACATTACCTTTATTTAAAAAAAGAGTTCGTCAACCATAAAAGGATGCTTACTTGTCAGAGTCGTTGATTTGATAATCTTCTCAATTTTCCTGTCTAATTCCATACTTCAGGACTAATCTCAATTGAATAAGGTAAACTAAAACCTTGTTAAAGTTTGGGATTTCTGTAATATTTGTCATAACCTCTTTTGGCTGAGTAATATAGGCAGCGACGGTGCTAAGTGTAATTAAATTAAGTTTTAAATGGTAAGTAAATCACAGTCCAAAGAACTTGTGTTACCTGATGAGCTGCAGGTACCCTTCCAAACTAAGGTACATTAACAATAGGCTCCACAGGAAAAATCTTACGAGTCGGTCCATCATGAACAAACATGTAGGGCATCTAAAAATGTGATTCACAACCCCTGCATTTATAAGAGCGCATGTTAATCCATCAATTCACTACTTTTGACTACTTTATACCTAATTAGACTCTCCTAATCAAGATTTTAAAAGTACAAAAAGATAATTGAATGAGAACATATAGCACCGAGTCAGAGGACAGGGATGAGGCCTTTATGGAAGAAACGATAGAAAAGAAGAGCTAGCAAAGAGAACTACCTCAAATAGAAGGAAAGCTCGAGTATATTGTATTAACATCGGATCACACAAAAAAATTAGATTATATATAGCAACTTTAATTTTCATATTAAGCAGATTAATATCGAAGCAACAAAACCAATGGATCATTAATACCGCTAACATACGAATGAAATGATGGTGATGGTGCCTGTATTGCATAAAAGAGCCAATTCCTCAAGTACTTCTCTGAAGGAAATTCAACAAAAAAGAGTAAAATGAGAAATTCACCATAATAATATGATTGACAAAGCAAATATTTTGTGATGATTAACAAATTAATTACCTAAACAGCAATACTTTAATGAGTTAGAAAAGGCGAGCCAGAAATCTCAACTGCCGGCAAGAAAGAATGAAAACTAATTGAAGCCATATGCAGGTCTTCTTCAACATTCTACATTAAGGAAAAAATAAAAACTAAATGGACATTTTGTAGCAGGAGTTTTAACAATGATAGTTGAAAATAATTTAAAAGACAACAAATAAGCACACAATTTATCTCCTTTTAAGTCTCAATTTTGTATATAAAAACAACATATTAACCGTAACAATATAAATTTTTAAAATCAAATTTACTGCACTTTCAAAGAAAGTTTCAAGCGTTTCAATCACAACTGTCAAAATTAAGCAGCACAAAAGTTAAAGCTTAAGAGTATCCTAATCCTATATAATTAATGTGATAAAATAATTGTAAGAATATTTTCCTATGATTACATTCCAAAAGTGTGGTAATTATACCCAAAATACAATAATCATCTAAGGGTAGAATCTTCATCTAAGGCTAGGATTAAGTCATTAGTTGACTAAGATATATACCTACCATATATACAATATACTATAATCAATTACAATTATGACGAAATAATTACAATATTATTCTATTACACCCCCGCAATCGAAGCGGGAGGTCGGCAAATGCTGAGACTGTTCCAAAAATCTTCAAATAGAACCAGCGGAAGACCTTTTGTAAAAATATCAGCAATCTGGTAGCGTGACGGGATATGTAAGACACACACTTGTCCACGAGCAACTTTTTCGCGAACAAAGTGAATATCCAGCTCAATATGCTTAGTATGTTGGTGGTTAACCGGATTCCCATAGAGATAAGTAGCACTAACATTATTACAATACACCAATGTCGCCTTCGGAACCGGACATTGGAGCTCTAAAAGAAGGTTCCGGAGCCAACAAGATTCATACACCACATTGGCAACACCTCGGTATTCTGCTTCGGAACTGGATCTGGACAACGTCGCTTGTCGTTTGGAGGACCAAGATACCAAGTTATCACCAAGGAATATACCATAATCAGACGTGGAGCGTCTGGTGTCCGGACATCCACCCCAATCAGCATCTGTGTAGAAAACAAGGGTGGACGTCGACGACGGATATAAATGCAAGTCATAATCTAGAGTGCCCTGAATATACCGCACAATGCGTTTGAGAGCATGCATATAATCCTCCGTCGGGTTATACATGAATAGACAGACATGTTGTACAACATAGGAGATGTCGGGTCTCGTGAAGGTGAGATATTACAGGGCCCCTGCAAGGCTGCGGTAATGTGACGGGATGGCATATGGCTTGCCAGAGTAGGCACTCAACTTCGGTTTAGTATCAACCGGAATTGCAGACGGCTTACATGAGGATATGACAACTCGTTCAACAATCTTTGTTGCATACTTCTTTTGGGATAAAAATAAATCACATGCATGACGTGTCACAGCTATCCCAAGAAGTAACTTAGTGGCCCTAGATCTTTCATAGCAAACTCAGAGCCAAGCAATGACATGATAGACTTGCGAAGAGCATCAGATGAGGCAGTCAATATAATATCATCCACGTAGAAAAGAAGGTAAGCAATATCATTACCCTGCCGGTAGATAAACAAAGAATGATTAGATCAGTGGTAAGAAAACCCAATATGTGAAACATAATCCGCAAACCTCTTGTATCAGGCCCGAAGAGTCTGTTTGAGCGCATATAATGATTTCTTCATAAGGCACACATGATTCGAATAAGTGGAGTCTCGGTATCCTAAGAGCTGGTACATGTACACTGTTTCATTTAGGTCTCCATGTAGAAAGTCATTTTTGACATCAAGTTGATGAAGCGGTCATGCTTTCGAAAGAGCCAGACTAAGGACCATTCTTATAGTTGTCGGTTTAACCACCGGACTGAAAGTCTCACCGCAATCCACACCAACCTGTTGTGTCTTCCTATCACCTACAAGACGGGCTTTGTGCCTCTCAAACATACCATCAGATTTTTCTTTGTGACTGAAAATCCACATAGACCGAATCACATTAGCATCAGGGGGACGGGGAACCAAATCTCACGTCCTATTATTAATAAGAGCATTAAATTCATCATCCATAGATATTTTTCAATTCAGGTCATTAAAGGCAGACATAGGATTACGAGGCAATGATGATTTGGTAACACGGGTGTGAAGACCATATATTGTGTTGGGCTTAAAAATTCTGTGTTGACTACGAGTTACTGGTCGTTGGGCCTAAAAAGGAAGTGGGCCAATGGGTGGAACGAGACTGCCCGGCAGTGGGCAGGGACTTGCCCGTGACCCAAACTGTTGACAAGTAATGGGCTACTTGGCAATGGGCTGCCAGGCAGAGGCCCAATGGACCCGAAAGTAACTGGGCTTCGACAAGAAGGCCCAGAACGCTGGGCAGTGAGAGGCAGCGTCTGGGCCACTGTTTCAGGGCCCAATTCACCCAAATTTAATGGGTTGACCGAAATAGTGGGGCATGGACGGGAAGAAAAATGTTGGGTCAAATACGGGGGGTATGCCATCGTCAAGAAAATCGTATGTAGGAGGCCCGGACCTATGCATTTTGGTAAATGGAAAAGTCGCTTCATCAAAAATTACGTGACAATTCACAATAATTTTTTGAGAGGATAAGTCGTAACATTTGTAACCCCGATGATTGGAGGGATAACCCAAAAAAATACACGGAGTAGACTGGGATTGAAGTTTATTGATCACGGTGGATGGAAGAAGAGGATATCATAAGCACCCGAACATCCGTAGATGAGAATAAGATGGGTCCCTTAGGTATAAGATTTTTAGAGGGGCTTGATAGGACAAGTGTTTCCTTGGAAGTATGTTAAAGAGATAGGGTGCCATTCGTAGTGCGTGATGCCAAAAGGATGGTGGTAGAGAGGCATGGACAAGGGAGGTTCTAATAATGTTATTTATGGTTCAGATTTTTCTTTCCGTCTTTCCATTTTGAGAGGAGGTATGAGGACATGAAAGATGAAAGGTTAAACCATTTGCATTGCAAAAATCCCAAAATGATCCATCATCAAATTTTCTACCATTATCACATTGAATATTTTTAATATCCCGTTCAAATTGATTTCAGATGAATGATCTAAAAGTGAGAAATATGGAAAAAACTTGTGACTTTTTAGACAACGGAAATGTCCACAAAAAATTAGAGTAATCATCTAGCAAAAACAAATAATATCGATGGCTCGAAGAGCTCAAAACGGGAGATATCCAAATATCACAATGGATAATATCAAAAGGCATAAGAGTGCATGAATTAGAAACAACAAATGGGAATTTAACATGTTTTCCAAGCGGACAAGAACGACACATAATTGAATTACGTGTGCGAGTACATGAAATAAAATTATTTTGTTTAAGGGAGGCTAAAACATGTGCTCCCGGATGACCCAAACGTTCATGTCATAATGAAGGAGCTAAGGCTGCAAAGGTGGACGGTAACTTGTCTTGATGATTGAGTATGGTGATTGGATAGAGCTCGCCTCAACTATCACATCTCATTAGACGCATCCCCGTCTGAAATCCTTCACGAAAAATCCAAAAAGGTCAAAGTCAACAGAAACTCAATTATCAGTAGTAATTTTCTAACCGAAACCAAGTCTTTAATCAATTGTGAAGCATAAAGGACATTCTTTAAAGTCAACGGTGGGTTTGGTGGAGGCAATTTGGTAGAACCATAACCACGAATTGGAATTGAATGACCATTTCCGACAATGATACAATTATTTTTGCTCAAATTAAAATAGGATGAGAGATTACCTTGGGAGGACGTCATATGAGATGTCGCTCCGGTGTCCATGTACCAATTTGCGTCGGGCAGATTAAGTCCAAGAGTGTGTATGGCGGCCTCAATATTCGTTGGGCTAGCCACTGCCGAATGGGCCTCCTGCCACTGGTTCAAAGATGGCCCAAAACTCTTGGACCTCATTGCTGCTATTCTTTGGGCCCAAAACTCGGTCATTCTTTGGCCGGGCGCTAGCCAATGTGCCTTCGACTGGGCCTGGCCTAATTTTCTGAAGGAAATAGGCATAGTGGCACAGCCCAAGGCCATTGTCAGGCCCACTGTAGTGGTACACTGCCCCACTGGGCTCGGGGCTGCCACTGCTGGCCTGACCTGGGCTGCTGGCCACCGCCCCTGCCGTCAGTCCCGCCGCCGCCAAAATTCCGGTGGCCACCACCGTGACCACCACCACAATTTTTACCACCATTTCCACTACTTCGTCCTTTTTGTCCCCGGTTTGGCGGCAAAGTGTTAAAATTGGAAGAAACATCATCCGACGAAGCGGCAACCATGGCGGAATTCGATACAATGGCGGTCTTTTTGGCGAAACTCGCCTCTTCAAGGATAAGCATAGAGTTGGCTTGGTAAAATGGCGGTAGATGATTGCTTTGGAGGATGAGCGTACCCACTCCACTATACGTGTCGGTAAGGTCGACAACCAATTGTAAAACCAATCGATTGTTAGTAACCGGTGTCCCAACGTTCTTGAGTTGATCCGATAAGACTTTGAGGTGTTGACAATAAGCGGATGCATTGGGAAACTCCGTCATGTCGGTGGTGGAGAATTCCGCGCCGGCCGATTTTTCGACCAGATCCCCCTAAATCAATGATCTTCTTAAGATCGATCTGCCTTAAAGTGGTCGATGAAGTATATATTATAGCAATCGCGCTTAAAGTATAAATGAAAGGAGTGGAACAAAGTGGAACAAAGTGTCGCAAAGATATGTATGATAATAAACTTTATTATTTTTCTTCATTTCTTTGTCTTTTGTTCTTGTCTTCTAATTTTCTAAAAATAGATAAAGAGTTTTTTACAGATTATCGAAAGATTCGTTCGAATCCGACCCAACATGATTTTTTAGCTAAAATGGTTTTTCGGATGAGAATTCTTGCTCAAGGGTGACGGCTCGGGAATTTTTGTTATCTTGGAAGATATCCCATAAGCGATCCCAAGCCTCCATCGCCGTGGAGTCGGGTTCAATAATTGTATACAACAAATTGCTTGAAATAGTTGCATAGATCCACTGAAGAACCGTCGCATCAAGGGTGAGCCACAATTCTTTTTCATCATCGGTGTCCGGCACCTTTTTCTTGCCTTTTGCCGATGGGATTATGTGATGAATAACCTGATGGGAGCGACAATGGATTTTAAAGAGCTCTGCCCACGTCGCATAATGAACATTTTCTATCTCAAGAGTGATGGAAATATGAGTTTTGATATTAGAAACGGCAAGAGCGGGATGAAAGGTGGATTTAGAGTCAGACATTATAGACAGAAAAGAACAAAAATAAAGTTTTGGTGGTGTCCAAAGTCCGGCCAGCGAGATGAGAGGAGGGGCTCGACAGGGGAGGTGAATATTTTAGGCTATGATTTTTCTCTAAACTCTTGATACCATGTAAGAATATTTTCCTCAATGATTACATTCCAGAAGTGTGGTAATTATACCCAAAATACAATAATCATCTAAGGGTAGAATCTTCATCTAAGGCTAGGATTAAGTCATTAGTTGACTAAGATATATACCTACCATATATACAATATACTATAATCAATTACAATTATGACTAAATAATTACAATATTATTCTATCAATAACTACTTGATGACCAAAGTGACAGAATGTCGTGGCAATAACGACAGCACAGTTATGGGAGGCGATACAACGCGAATATCAACTTTCACCTCATTACCCAAATAAAAAGATTGACAAACCTCAACTGAAGGAGTAGGAGCAGTGCGATCATCACTACCACCGGTTAACGAATTTTAACAATAAAATATTTATCATTAAGATACCTACTATTTGTTTAGAAGCCTTCCAAATTGTAAGTTCATGTTAGTCGCTCAGTGATGGAAACTCCGACAGTAGGCATATAATTAAATAGAAAGTAGACGTTGATACAAAAAGTTTAACTTAGAGAAAAGGGAGAAGGAAGACATTACCAAGTAACGATAATAGTGGTTGATCTTTTGATCCAATAACTGAAAAAATTGTTTCTTTTCGACTTTGTGAGCGAATCTGAAAGAAAGTGAACAAAACGACCTAAAGGTTGATATTTTGGATTTGAAATTTCAGAAGGAATACAATTTTGAGTTTATCTTTTAGAAAAAAGGAAAAAAATACCAGCCCTTTCTTAGCCTTGAGCTGTAATTTTGACAGCGGTTGGATCAAAAGAAAAGGGTCGTCCGAAGAAAGGAAAGGGAAGCAATTGAGAGGACATAGTTGAGTGTTGGGAATAGGCGTCGTCAATGAACAAAAAAGAAACCGTTTACTATAAACTTGAAGGGTCACAACTTACGAGTTAACAAGTTAAATGGGAAAAAAAATAGGGAAAACCTCAAAAATTGGAGAAAAAAGATAAACGCGATTCCTGGTCATTGAGGCTGTCCCGTCAGGCTTAAGTGCGGCTTTTATACCGTGAAAGACTTTATTTTGGGCCTAAAGATGATTTGTAGTCAAAGATTGTTCAAGTTCATATAAGAAATTTTTATTTTTATTTTATATCCGATGTGTTATTCTTAACACTATCTGTATGCCCAAATCTTGTTACATGAAGCGTGCATAATATAATTTGAAGGTCAAACATCGGTGAACAAAGAATTAAAACTGGCATGACGCTGATACCATATAAGAATGGATTTTGGGCTAATTCAAATCTAAAAGCTAGCTTTGAAAATTGTTTAAGTTCATATAAGACTCATTCCATATCTGACGTGAGATTTAATAATATAGAGAGATTTCTAGATTGTATCCTTAAATGGGGTCAAGGTATCACAAATTATATGTCATCAATTCAACCAATCATAAAAGAAACATGGATAAGACTAAACTGTCAAGTGGCTCAAGTCCGGCATGCAATCGACTCACTTAACCCATACCCACTCAATAGATTAAATTACTAGAACTCCAGCTATTTATTTTTATTTCATAGTACTACAATTAGTCATTTGTAAACTTTTAATCTCTCAGAGTATATGTAATATAGTTTGAGGTTTCCTGTTTAATTTGTTGCTATTAATTTTCAATTTTTCTTCAAATTCTTATTTAATTATGATCTAACAAACTTAATTTCACAAGAAACAAATATATAAGAAGTGTTGGAAATAATTTCGGACCATTTTAATTGCCTGGCCTGGCCTTGGCCTGGTCCAATTGGGTCTTGGGTCCAGTTACCAAACGGACCGTATATTATGCTAGCAGGTCAAACTTGTCGTGTCCGACATAACTTATGTGAATGTTATGATACATATAACAAGCTAAAGGTACAACTTTGTCAAGCGAAATTGAAAAGTATGCCGCGCCAAAAATGCTGAACGGAAAATTAAAGAACACAAATTTGATAGAAAAGTTTTTAAGACCACCCAGAAATAGGGTCTTTGTGCGAATGATCCTATATATTTTATTTGTAAACAAAATTGGAGAATGGGGATTATGTAGCTAAAGCAGGTCCGGTAACATGAAAATGGATCAGTTCAATATCCTACCGTATTTGGGCCTCCACAGCTCATGCGTACAATTCCCATTTTCTGGCCCAACAAACAAGTACCATCGTCCAAATCATAATGTATATCAACCAAGAGCCCCTCGACTATGCAACCCAAATGCATGAACTGCATGAAAAGAGTACACCTGCTAAGGAGAAAATTGCTCTAAATACCAAAAAATAATCAGTACACACACAAAAAAATATCTCTACTTGCTGAAAGAAGGTGTTATTCTGGTAGAGTCAGAATTTCGACTCAATAAATTGTCCAGCGTTTGTTTGAATTATACAAGGCTTTTGAGTTAGTGAAACTTATTTTACTCGCCACATTTGCCAAATTGGAATACAGGATAATACCACATGTCATCGAAGCCAGTTCACTAATACTTTTTTCCAATATAAAATTGAAGTAATTCTTGCAAATTAAGATTCCAAGATCTGTTTGATCCATTTAATTAGGCAATGATAATAGCATTAATCTATATTATATTAAAAGTACGAAGGACCTTAAAATGTTGATTAGACTTTTTGTCCTTCATTAAAAGACTTTGCAATAGACAAAATTGTCATTTACTATTTTTCTCACTAAATATATAAGAAAATTAATATTTTTTCTAATATTTATTTATAAATAGACATTTAATTATTGCACTAATATTTAGTACTTCAAGTACATTTTGTTCCTACTATAGATTGTCTTTAGGACATACATACTTTCCAAAACTACTAGAATCAAAAACTAAAAAAAGAAGACAAAGAAGAAACGCAGAAGTAGAAGAATGCATGTTACCGTAAAATATGATCCAAAATATACTTTTTATATAAGATAAAATTTTAATTGAGTTAAAAGTGTTAAATATTAGAATTTCTTACGTATATCAAATAAGGCAAGAATTAAATAACTAAAATTCTAGTTGATTTTTCATAATAATTGACACATATTTCAAAGACCCATAATGAAAAAAATTATTTCTCTTGTCAAATTGTCCTTAATATTTCCTTGTGTTTTATTTTCTCTTCCTTGTAATTTAATTCCAACAATATTCTAACAATTTTAAGTCACTTTTAATTTGAAGGGAAAAAAAGAACTCCTAATGAGTAATATCATAGGAATAAAAGGATCCTAATCTAAAAGAAATTGATAGTGTGTGAAACTTGTTCGTGTAGTCCGTAGAAAAAGGAAGGTCTTCTTCCATATTAAACTAATCCGGATAGTTTATAATAAGTTTAATAAAAAAATATTATTTTCAGTTACATTGATTTTTTTTTAAAAGGACACGGACTATGAAAGGAAAAAAGAATGACTCCTATAAGATTTATACATGCGAATGACTTTAGGAACAAAATGTACTTGAACACATTCGTATTATTAATGAGATTAATATTTATGACATTTACAATTATTATTTGATTGTTTGCAATTATTCATATATGTGCATCCCTTGAGCTTACATTGTCATTAATATAGTGAGATGTTAATGATAGAACGTAACTCTCAAAATAGCCTCGACTAATGATCATCGAGAATGAGATATATATGATATGCTATAAGTGGAGATGTGGCCTGCATCATATTCTTGGAGAATGTAGTATTTCTCACAGCTGTGAGTAATGGTTACTCGTGATGGACACATGGATACTTTGGAGAAGTATTGGTATACCCTGCCGATAAACTATTTGTTATACATGTCTATAGTGTTATCGGCGTGTGGAATATAAAAGTCCTTTGACTTGAGGTCAATACGCACCTTGTTTGCAGAATGATGTACTTTGACCAAGTTCTAAGCTTAAACTCCTTCTAGATAAGATACGGCTTGTGTTGGGTGCATCAGGATGTAAATCAAGGTGGTAGTTGAGCCAAGAATAAGATTCATTCCTCGATTGAAATTTGAGAGAGCACTCAGCTTCTCAATGTTATTAGGTTGACTAAAGTCACTGGCCAGTGCAAGAGACATATTTAGAATATGGTCTAGTTGTCAACTAATAAATGTGAGATAAAGTGATTAAGCCATTTGGATAGACACTTGGCAAATCCTAAGCTTAATCGAGTGTGTCGCGAATGAAAGAAATTTATAGTTTCGCATAAAGGTTAAGTTTGTTGGATTCATGTAAACGTACTTCACATATTGAGTTTGTCATACGACGCAGTCTAGGAGTTTCGTATGACCTTAATTAGATTAATGTCTATATGTGAAGGCCTATAGGGTTACACTATATGCGATTGTTTCTTCGATCTAAGAGTATATTGAGAAAATATTAAATATTCGATTGAGAATCGAGATATTTAATTTATTATAATTATGGAATATTTCTATTTGATAGAAATTATTTAATTAAGTCAATTTGGAATTTGGATTTAATTAAATGTGTTGGATATATGATATGGGTAATCGGACAAATACAGAGAAGAAATTGGGCCAGAAATTACTGGCCCAAAATGGAGCATGGCCGTCCAACTTGGACGTGTGAGGTGGACCAGCTGGGCTGGTCCACTGAACATTAACATGAGTCATGTTTTCCTGTTTAAATCTACTTAGGTTTTGTCCTGAACTCCTATATAAACAACACATACCCTATAATTGTAAGGTTACAGAAAATTACTTCTCAATTCATGAAGCAAGATTTCCTAGCTTTCTTGCAAAGGAAATACACTGGAGTTGGAACTTGCAATCGAGGATTCAATTCACGTGGATACCTTAGTATTGAATCCGGCGCTTGAAAACCTATAAGTTTTCTTCTATTGTGTTTTGAACACTTGATATGATTATCGTATAAGCCATGCCAGAATCGTTGTTGGGTAAGTAAAATTTTTAAACATCCGTTGCGCTTACGAACCTAACAAATTCCTACAGTGGTATCAAAACACATGCTGGTTTAAATGATTATATGATAATCATAATAACGATTACGTGGGAAAATTAATTATTTCAATTTATTAAATTAATTTTTGAAAAAAAAAACTAAACAGTGAGCGATAACGAACAACATTCGTGGCGTGAATAGATGTCGTGATCAGCATTCGTGGCGCGACGATGGCGATGAGTCCTTTGTTCTGGCGGCGATGGATGTTTTCGACGGGTTTTCGGCAATTCGACGTGTTCTACCACCGTCTCCACTATTATCGAGAAATCTACTTTATAAGATGGTCGATAAAGGTGTTGAGAGGTGACAGGACGCGGCATAGACGCCGAAAAAGCCGCCGACGGCGGGGTTGTTTCCGGCCGCCACGGGTGTCAAAATGGTGAAGTAATACCCCCACCGTGTCCGTCTCGACAAGAGGAATTGAACGGTCGTGGTGTTACACGGCGAAAGTCGCCGGAAAAGGGCCACTGCCGGCGGCAACTCAAATTTTGGCCACCGTGAGCCACCACACCGTGAATTGAGACCACCGGTGAGTTCGGCCCGACGAGGGCTGTCGACCGGTGGTGTTCAATTCCGACAATTTCGCCCCGAAATCCGAATCCCAAATTTGATTTGGGGTTAGAATTGATTTTGAAAATTTAAAATAGTTCAAGGACCTAATTGAAATTAAATTAGGGTTTTCGAAATTGCAGTTTAGCCCTTGAGATAAATCTGAAAATTTTAGAACCTTCTGGAATTGCAATTTGGCCCCTGGAAATTTAAAAGGATTTTTTAAATCAGCAGATTTGGTCCTTGGGGAAAATCTGTAAACTTCAGAAAAGCAGATTTAGTCCCTGGATAAATCTGTAAATTTCAGAAAAGCAGATTTGGTCCCTGGGGCAGATCTATAAATTTCTGAAAAGCAGATTTGGTCCCTGGGCGAATCTATAATTATTTTAAGGTTCTGAAAATTGCAGAAAAACCCCTGAAAATTAAATTTTAATTTCGGAATTATTAAGGGACTGTTTGGATGAGCAGAAAATTCTGAAAATTGAAAATTGAGTTTTAAATTTGGAATTTAAATATTTTCTAAGTTGAAACAAATTAATTCTCCCACGATTATTGTTATTTTAGCATGTTATTTGATAATGTGTGCTTGAATTAATTGTGTTCCCTAATTGTTTAATTGATTATCATTTAAATAATTAGTATAGTGTCCGCATAATATATGTCTGGGTAGGCGGCACCCAATATTTGTTAGATCGCATTTTGCATGCATAGGTAGGCGACACCCAGTATTTGTCAGATCACATTAAATCATGTTTGGACAGGCGGCGCCCAATATGTGCTCTATTTGATCTAGCACGCGTAATAAGGATCTTGATAAAACCCCGATTAAAATGTTCCCCAATTTAATATAAGTCTGATTTGGAATCCATGTGTCGTCCGTTATAATTGAATGAGTGCAAAATTCTTTTCGTCTATAAGAGTATTTACACCTTAGTGTTTGCTCTAAGTCTACGAGGACTCAGACTCTTCATAGATGCATGTGTTTGTAGTAGCGAGTGAGAAACCTTTTGTGAGTATTTACGCCCTAGCGTTTGCTCTACAAGACCAAACTTGCTTATAGATGCACGATTGTTGTCGCGTAACGGGGTTGACTTACTTAGTTATGTCTTGACGCCCTAACGTCGGAATAATCTAAGGGCGCAGATTGATTGTTTAGAACAGTCAGTCAAACCAAGAGTTTCAAATTGTTTGTAATTGGTTTGGAGACCTACCAGGTTGTACTGTTGAAGTTATCAGCCCTAGCAAACGCGGAGACAGTATGAACTTGGATCTTGGCCCATTATGATCATATTTGATATGAGTCTGTATTCTTCCATGGGGTCATAGAATATGTTAAAATAATGAGAGCTAATTAAACTAAAGGTCATGTTAATTAGTTAACGAATGTGTTCATATAAATTATATTTAATTTCAGTCTATATATTTCTTCGGATTATTTAAAATGTCGAATTTGTCATTGAAATGCTTGGTTGAGACTAATAAGTTGACTGGAGCTAATTATCCGGACTGGTTGCGTAATTTACGTTTGGTACTAACACAAGAGAAAATTGAGTATGTGTTAGACATAGACTTTCCAAAAGTTCCTGATGAAAAGTCTGTTGAGTATGTTTTGTTTGACAAGATTGCTTATCAGAAGCATTTGGTTGATGCTACTTCGACACAGTGTGTCATGTTGTTTTTCATGACTGTAGAGTTACAGAGGCAGCATGAGGGGGGAAACATAATATTAGGGAGAAAAAATAACTACAGATTCTTGCAGAGGAATGAAAAAAACGTTTAGGATCAAAAGGTTTACATTAAAATTAGTAGACTAGTATTGAAACATTGTTAGTTTTCGTTCTGATTTCAAGTTAGAAGCAAAGATTGGGATATCTTTGTTTTCTAACAAAAAATATGTATCCAAATACTAGCTTATTAATAAATGCAAGACTTTGGGCATAAAATTTTGAAATATAAATTATTTTCTTAATATTTAGGACTTTAAATTCAACTAAATTTTATCCATTAAATTCTTTCTTATTTGAACTATGTAATATAACATATTTTCCTTTTTTGTA